>FLMG01002742.1:0-13246 GCA_900088475.1 Hyphochytrium catenoides
TTTTCTTTGTCCCTGTAAATCTCTCGGCGGATTTCCAATTCTCAGTTTCTTCCCAGTAAAAGTACTGCCTGCCAGTTTTGATGTGATGATGTGATGAAAGCGATTTCGCGTGACCCGATGACCTAACTTACACCAGTACCTGATGATGAAAGCGATGGTGCGTGACCCGATGACCTGATGACTGCTCTGGAGGACTACGACTCCCTAGAACTCCAGCGGACAACCGCAATGCATGTCTCCTCCCTTTGTTCATAGACCCATTGACCTCATCATTCAAGTCTACTCGTAGTAGAAACACGAAAATCTCTTCGTGAGTATGAGTACAGACTTAGAGTGGTAGTTCTAATTGTTGACGTTGGCAGCTCCTTTGGTACTGTTGGGTGTTCCACTACTTGAGGTTCCATCAAAATGAAATTTTTTCCTTGTTCTGCTTCCCATCTTGAGGAGGACGGTGTAATACAAGCAAACCGATTCCCCCCCCTTCCCACATCACAGTCCGCCTCATTCGTAGTCGACTCCTCCTCGTCAGGTACTGGTACCCAAGCCCGTCATTGCTCAACTGCTGCAACTTAACTCAGCCAAGCTCGTTCCGCAACTTACACAGAGCCAGTACCTCGAGACTGGAGGACACGGAGTCCTCCATCGACCTCACCTGGTACACAACAGTAGCAGGCCCGCAGTTGCTTAGAGACAGAGGTGGACTGACGGCTAAGATGCCGAATTCTAGAGAAAGCAGCCACAGCGATGACGATGAACCGCTAGCAGCAAAGTATGTGAGACGCTAGGATAATAGTCTAGTGCATATTACCTTGGCCATCTGACTAGTTTTACGCATGTGTACCAGGCGGCTAAAGGTATCTGTAGTAGCCAACGCCAAGGAGCAGGAGAAGAATAGAAGGACCAATCACAACGCTGTTGAAAAGCGGCGACAACGAAGAATCAAGGATGCCATCGCGCAGCTTGACCAGGTTCTGAAGGTGATACTAACCAATGCGGTCAACTTACTAGAGTATACCGGCTAACGTTCGCTAACTTTTCCTTTATAGAAGCACAAAGTTGTGACTAAGGGTGACAAAGCTTCAGTTCTCGAGGCAGCTGCTAACTTTATCGATGTAAGAATCTGTTCGTTACGTTATCCAGTTTTAGAGCCACCGCCTCTGACAGTCTCTTGTGCAGCAACTGAGAGTACAAATTCACGAGACGGAGGAGGAGAACAACCAGATGAAGGAGTGGATCAAGCATAACGCGGGTGGGAAGGCCTACAACTAGTGCAACGTTAAAAGTGCTTCTCTGTACCATACCGTTATCTGTATATTGAAGTAGGGTGAAGTCAACCAACTGGTGGCACGCGAGGGTTTCAATATAAGTTCCCTAGGCGGGAAGACAAAGGCAAGACAATAGAATAATGCTACATTTCGGAGTCCTTCAATGGTCTTCCTAATAACCTCGTAAGCAGAGCTTTGTCCCTAAATGTATCTGGTTGAAGGAAGAAAGGCTTTCCTTTCACTTTAAAGTGAAGAAAGGGAACCTTGGATGTAGGATGAGGCTCAACGTCGGACATCTTGAAAGACGTCCTTACAGGTAGAGTGAGTAGCGAGTAGGTCTCAGCAGTATAGGTCGGGTCACCATTCCCACCATCCTCCTGCTTTATCCAAAATTTGCTTACATATGGCCTGAAGACGACATGGAAAAAGATTGTCGTGGTAATGCCAAAGAACTATGGACTTGCGTTAGTTTGACGGCGAAAGCGGAGGAAGCGCGCCAGAGTGTTACTTACATAGAGAGTTCCACCAATCGCGTACTGTCAACGAAGAGGAATGGCATAACGTAAGACTCCAGTTGTAAGAAGTGTCAAAGGAGGCACTCGTACCAGGCCCTTTTGGGATACACCAGAGTCAAAAACCGTTGTAAGGATCGGCAGCCCCAGGACCGTGGTAACAGCCGAAACTATTGAAACGCGTTTTAGAGTTCTGATCTCTTTGGCGAATGGTGCCTCAAATATCAAGGCCCCGAGTTCATCTCCCTTTTCCTCGCTGCCGTCGTCCTGTAGGTGAGATTTATTACTCTATTATTAGGTCACTTGCTAAGACGCCGCAAAGGTTCTTACCCGTACAGGTTTAGCAGAAGAAAGTGGTTCCCGTTGTGGCACCACTGAGCGGTTAGCTGAGGAGTCTACCGAAAACGCTCGTATGGAGGCTCGAGAGAAGCTATACCCATCCGGCAAACGTAGTCTGTACGTCTTCAGTTTAGAATCAACTGTCCTCTGCGATAGGACAGGAGCTGATAGTGAGTTGCAACGCAAGGCGCTCGCTTTAAGCCACAGACACCGGTTGGCAGCGCGAGGAGCTGACATACTGATTGCAACCACCATAGTTCGTCAGTTCCAGCAAATGATGGGTGCCAGAAAGAAGAAAGTTTAGAAAATTGTTGAGTGTCCGTTGATGTACGGCATGAAAGCAGGAGCAGAATCAAGATGCTGATGATGCTCTCCACCAGCTCTTTCTCCTGTGTTTGTTCCACCAAGAAGGGAGAATGTTGGATAAGAAAGGTGATGATGTGATGATGGACACGATTCCGTAAGGCCATGGCTTTTACTTGTAGGAGACCAACACACCAAATGCCTGGACCAAACTAACAGATTTTGTCTGCGCTAGTTTATATCTGATAATCAGTTAACATAACTGAAAAGATTTTTGAGATCCTTGCTAGACGGTAACCGCTAGCCTTGAAAGGTTGTGCAATTGTGCCGGCCGCAGTAAAGAAGAAAGACCTCATGCACCATAGAGATTTGCCGTTGCTTGTTCTGTACAGCTCGTAGTCTACCCCGCAGGCCTTCAATCTCCGCTGCTTGTCTCAACTCGTCTTTCTTCCTTGGACCACAGCCGACCAAAGAAATACCACGGCACCGCTCCGCTCCTGGTTGTTCTCCGCCTAAGATCGGTCTGACATGAGGAAAGACCAGCTTCATTGAGCATAGACAGTCTTAACAGTGTACAAGAGCAGAAAAGGCCAATCATGACTATCTTACAGAAATGTGTGCGGCCCAAACCAAGACGCAGCCATAGAAAGCATGTCTGACCCTATTATGTGCCTTAGTGACCATTGAAGATCTTGAAAGAGTGGACTGATAGTTCGCCCCATCTCCAACACTACATGGCGCTTAGTTTCACTTTCCCACAGCTCCCACCAGTATGAGTCTTGAAGAAGAGACTCCACCTGTGCGGATACAGGTAGGAGGTAACTCCACAATCCCACCCATGGACATCCCCTCGGTTGCTGCTAGCGACCAGGTTGTCTCAGCCCACCCCGCTGCATTAGTGGCACCGCTCCAGGCGGAAGTGGTCCCACCCCCTGGCACAGGTATCTCGTACAGCTTGTCGATGCTTTTCCCGGCACTGACTTCAGCTCCCAAATAGCCTCCAAACGCTCCGCCACGGAGACGCCAAAGTTGACTCCGGCGGAGGAGGGGCGCGAAAGGCTGAATCCAGACGATTTCATCCTCCGCGATACCGAAGAATGCCTATACGAACTCCTCTTGAAGCTAGCTTCAAAAGACATTAAAGACTCTATGCAGGGGCGTACGCCTGTCAATGGCTCTGATCGTTGCGGCTACGGAACGTCGATGACAGCTCATTTCGAGGTAAAGTCTTTGACAGCAGACCAGCAATGAGAAAAGCAAGAACTAAGTAGTCATCGCAGCGATTACGACGAGCTTCACAAAATGTTCTGCGCGAGAAGGCAACATATGAGCAGAAGATACTACTTGCTGAGGTCAGCTTTCCTAAATACATACTCCGATGGACATCTAGGCAACTAACTGCGTTGATAGAGCTCATCCAAACTGCGTTACCGCGGAAAATGTGATAGCAGCACCCCAGAAACCAAGTCCACGTTAAGGACCGGCTGGGAGGTCGCTACGCAGCTTCTAAAACAAATTCGTAATCAGTCTCCTGAAATGTTCACTTTAGCTCTGGAGATTATCAGGAAGAACCTATTGTGCTCCAGGCCACTTTCGTTCAGTGATAATGCGCAGGTTTCGAAGTCCGCCTTGGAGGCGATTGACAACTTCTGCGGGTTTCTGTCGGCGACAGCAGGCGCCCACCCCTCCCTTTCCATTAGCGCTGAAATTGTGTCTGTCCTCTCGGAACTATCCATCGCTCGAGCGTCATTACCCATATTACTATCAGCTATCTGCTGGTGTCTACAAGCTCCTTCGCAGGCAAACGTGAGTCCCAAAATAAGTATTGTCCTCTCTGCGAAAGGAAGAGAGCTAACGTTTACTTACTAGATCAATCTTGCGAGACCACTTGCAGCCTTAGCTTCGATATCTGAAAAGCAGCTGTACGGGGTTGGTTTGCCAATGGGAGAGCTCTATGCTTGTGGTCAAAACAGCTACGGCGAACTTAGTATCGGTGACGATGTTGAGAGGCATGCGCTGGCCAAGTCTCAACATTCCGGTAGTCATATTGTCCAGGTCACAGGCGGAAACGAGGTTGTCGCAGCGGTCACTGGCGATGGAACTTTGCTAACGTGTGGCCTCAACAAGAGCGGACAGTGCGGTCAGGGACACTTCAGCGAGCGGGTAATAACTCTCACACCCGTTGTCGGCTTTGGGGATCAGAGAGTTGTTAAGGCTATAGCAGGCAATGGCTCAGAGCACATGTTTGCAATAACTAGTGAGGGAAAATTATATTCCTGGGGGTTCAACGATAGGGGTCAGCTAGGACAGGGTAGCGCCACCACAAAACTTAGCACTCCGAAGCCCATTGAAGCCTTACGGCATAAGACGATTCTAGGCGGAGCGCTAAGCTATCATCACAGTGCTGTATTCACAGAATCAGGAGAGTTATTCACCTTCGGTAAGTCACCATCACACTGGATCCAAGAATCATGAACTTACGATGCTCTTTAGGTATGAACGACTGTGGGCAACTTGGCATTGACAGTACGCAGCATCAGGATCTTCCTCAGCTCGTGACCCTTCTTGGTGGGCAACAGGTCCAAGGAGCTGGTTGCGGGCTTTATCACACTGTGGTCTGCACTGTTCGTGGAGAAGTCTATTCGTTTGGAAAGAATGACTATGGCCAGCTAGGGTTAGGGCACAACAAACATGTAAAGGTGCCTTGCGTGGTCCATCTGCCAAACAATGACAAGGCTATCTCCGTTAGTTGCGGATACTATCACACTATTATTGTGTGTGACAGTGGTAGCGTTTACTCCTTTGGTAGAAATGATTATGGACAGCTCGGAATCGGAAACAAAGTCAACCAAAACGCCCCCCAGAAAGTCCAGTTGATGAATGATAACATAACCGCAGCAGCTTGTGGGTGTTATCACACTCTGCTCCTTGGAGGAACCAGCAAGGTCTTTGTCTTTGGGCGAAACAATAAGGGGCAGCTTGGGAATAGGTCGACCATGGATGCTCCAGCCCCCATTCCACTCACCCTTCGAGAAAGTATTGCCAAAAGGAAGATTCTTGGAGTTGCTGCAGGCTTCTATAGCTCATACGTTACGGTAGAGCATATAGGAGAAAACAGTCAGACACAGCCCCTTCGGACTCTCTGTGGCCGCATAGATGTTGATCCATATGGGGAGGTGGAAGGTCTGAGCAACTTTGGCTCTGTCCATGCATCCGGTATCTCTCTAACTTCTGGCAAATGGTACTACGAGGTCGAGGTTGTTACCAGTGGGCTTATCCAGATTGGCTGGGCGGACGGTTACTTTCAAGCTAGCTCAGACCAGGGTGAAGGGGTAGGTGACCATCCGCATTCGTGGGCTTATGATGGGAATAGACAAAAGAGATGGAATCAGGGCGCGACATCTTACGGCGACCGTTGGGTCAACGGCGACGTTATTGGGTGCTACTTGGATTTGGAATCAGGAGATATGGCTTTTTCTCGTAATGGGACCAGCCTTGGTGTTGCTTTTGGCAATATCAGATGCGATCCCGAGGATCTTAGATCAGGCTTATGGCCAGCGATCAGCTTAGAAAGGAATCAGCTCATTAGGATTAACTTAGGCCTTCGACCTTTTAGATATTGTTCCCTAAACGTAGGCTTCCGGTCAGTGCTTGAAGCCTTTGCCCAGCCAAGCTCAGTTGCAACGGTTGAGCCTGTGGAGGCTTCCGGTGATGTATCTCCTTTAGGCGACATTAGAGGCTATCGATCCGTGACTGTCGGCGACGATGTCTTCGTGGTTGGTGGGGATCTTCGAGGTAACGATGACCAATTCAACCCCACAACTCAGACATGGGTATTCCGCCAAAGATTGGGGCTTTGGCAGCCGTGGGTCCCGCTTCCGGAGCCTGTGCGCCATCATCAACTTGTCGCGGTAGAAGACTACCTCGTCGTCATTGGCGGAGAAAGTAGCGATGACTCCTCTTCTCGACACATGAAGATATGGAGATGCGATACGTCTGCTCAATCACTTCAAGAGGCTTCGTGGGAAGTGATCAAAACAAGGGGCAGTGCTGACAACACAGTCCCCAAGGGCAGAGCTCATCATGCTGTAGCAGTTATCACTGTCAAGCCGGTGGCGCAGATATTTCTTTATGGAGGACGCTGCACGATGGATTGCTTTTTAGATGACAGTTGGTCCATCTCCATGAATGACTGGACTTGGTGCCAGCTACCAAATCCTAGTGCACCAAGTCCGGGGCCGAGGATGTCAAGCGGAGCCACAGCTGTTGGGGAGTGGGTCTACATCTTTGGTGGCCAGACCCCAACTATGGCAGCTCGAGCTGATCTTTGGCGCTATAATACGTTTGAGCAAGTCTGGCAGCTTTGTTATTCTGACCTGGGAATAAGAAGAGGAAATGAGGCCCTGGCAGCCTCCCATATGGCGATTCCGGCCGCAAGAGCGCGACACAGTCTTATTTCGGATAGTGCTAATCTTTGGTTGTTTGGGGGTACAGATCTATCTCGGCAACCGCTAAGTGATCTCTGGAGATACTCTCTCCTCTCGGAAAGATGGTCTAGAGTGAACCTCTCTATGCGTTCGGCGCCTTCGCAAGTTCAGGCAGTAGAATTCTCTTTCAAGGGTACTCTGATGGCCTCCCTTGGTCCTCCTTGCCTCTTGAAAGGGGACTCCACAGAAGCCAGTCAGGGTTATGTGGCTCAGGCGACCCAGCTTTCCGTATTCAATGGCCAGTTATGGAGGCTTCAAGGCATCAAGAGGAAGGTGAAGAACAAGGTGACGGGGTCTGGAGCCTCCTTTGTGGTAGACACTTCCGCCGATATGTCCTCCCAGTCAGTCCTAAGCTATTACGCAATCTATCTCAATGTCCCTACCATGATTTCTGGAGATTATGAGGTAGCCCTTGCCGCGACCACATCCAGTGCACAGGGGGTGTCTGCTCTTCATGGCGGAATCTGCATGTTGGCTCATCTCGACCGATTGGCCTGTTCTTCCTTGTTGCCAAGCTCTACTGACCAACCTGTGCAGCCTTCAAACTGTGATTACCGGACCTTATGCATTTTCCCTAGCAGTGACACATTCGAATGCCTCCTGAGAATGATTTCGGGGCTGATGGAAAGGTTAGTGGGGCAAACAGGACACCATCTCTCTCAGGGGCAGAAACAAGAGTCAGGGCTTGACCTAAAGGTAATCTACCCTCTGCAAGCAACTCTACGCATTTTGAAGGTCAACCTCTTCGAAGTCCACAGAGCTAGCGTTCCCTTGGATACCTGTGGCCTGGCGTTGAGAGGCAAGGAAACGCTTTGTGGTAGACTACGCCAAGTTCTCTTTGAAGTGATTGAGAAAGTCAGCTCCTTGATCACGGCAAAGAATAAGGGCACGGAGGAAAACGCGCTACCTTTAGAGTTGGTTCTAGAGGAGGCCATATCAGCTGTCCATGTGGGCATTTCGGTCCTCTTCCCCACGGTCACTGAGCGCACCCTTTTATTGGTCGACCAAGTGAGAAGCTATATGCGAACATTTGACACAAAGTCTCAAACCACTCTGCAACCTTCGGCTAACACAAGTCATATCCTCCTCCCCTTTCTTCTGCCGAGCTATGTATCCAACGCCGAACTCTTTGCTATCGTTTCAAGCCTCACAGGACCAGGCGGCAACGATTGTCTTGAATACTTGACAGCGCTTACTGATCTACTGCTTGACTTAGTCATCACAGACTACAGGATGATTTGGGAGTTGCATCTCGTGAATTCTGCGGAAGAGCTGCTTAGGAATGTGGAAGCGAGTATTCCCGCTCAATGTCTGCAGCTTCTTCATCAAGCAGCCATTGTTTGCGCGACCACTCATCACAACGAAGGAGGCGATGGGGAGGCAATAGCTTCGAGCTTTGCCCTTAGTTTTGCCGCCAAGGCTTTGCAATACTCTTCGCAGCTTCTCACTTTTATGCTGGAGAGTTTAAAGCCCTTTTGTGAAGATATTGGCAAAGCATACAGCACTCCGCGTCCTCGGCTTACATCTGCATTGGAGTTTCTTCGGTCCACGTTGTGCTGCAATCTCTTGTCTTCGATTCTCCAGAGTTTACCTCATTTTGCGGTAAAGGTATCAGTCCGCACTGGGAGTTTGATGGAGGAACTCTGGGTCCATACAGAGAGACTCCTAACGTTACTGAAGGACCTCCATTCACTCCACCCAACGGACTTTGTAGAGGAAGCCACGAAGGAGGAAGAGCAAAAAACAGATAGTAAACTGCCAAGTAGGTCTTTGCCTCAAAGCTGGGTTGTGGTTTCAAAGAGACTATCTGCCGTCATCTTTCCTGGGCCAGCGAAACAGCCGATCTATGAGCTGACCTCGGTCTACTGTGCTCTGTGGCTGCATCTTCAAAGCACAAGATGCTCCTTGCAAGTACCTCGGGGTTACATGACCTCGAATTGCGGCCTAGGCGGCGCCTGGGAAAGCAACAATGGTAGAATGGTCGGCGTGGTCTTAAACGGGGATGTCAAAGCTGTACTTAGAGCTGATGTGCTGGTTGTGGGCGTGTTCTCGTCTTCCGCATTGGGAACAAATAATGATTGCCTCACAGCTGCAGATGTCCCGTACGACTCGGTAGACTTCAGTTACTCCTCGCTTGTGCTCTCTTCTCATCTCACGCCCGTGTCTACGAGGAAAGGTACGACCAATTCAATGGATTTGAGAACAGAAAATCAAGGACAACCCTCAAGGCCTGAGGGTCAACTACAGCCCACCAGTGCGTATAATTCAGAAAGGTCTTCGCTATCAATAAACACCCAACTGGTGTGCCTTTCTAGTGCTTTAGGATGGGATAACAGACTACCACTATCAGATAATGCTGGCTACGCTGCCAACTTGAGGAATAACGGTACTCATCGGGTTGTTACCTTCACGAGTACAAGCGACATCTCTCCCGTCTTGTGGCGAGATGAATTAGTAAAGACTCTCTCCTGGATAGGCGCTCAGTATGGACACGGCTTAACTCGTACTGCACCTCCCTCTGTGCTTGAAGTCAAACACAAGAACTGGACGGATTTAGAACTGCTTCGAGGGGGCCTAATAATTGATGACTCGACCTCCTCGAAAGTCGTCATGGACGGCCCCCGTCTCCCACTAGAGCAGCTCATACTTTTGGAGAAAGACGGTAAATTCTTAATGGACAGATTGAAAGATGCCATGGAACAGGGTGTAGGGAGTTTGGAAGCACATCTCAGACCTAGCACGCCAAGGCTCCGAAGAGTAGATAGCATGGACAGGCTCCTTGAGAGGAATGGTAGCTTGAGGATGGTCGATAAAGCTGTCCGAGCAACTTTGGCAGCGCTGCTACGTCACAGCTACTGGCCCTATCTCCATCCTTTAATGGACGTTGCCAATGGAGCTCCTAGTGAGCGATTATTGCAGACATACAGCTTTGCGCTGCAGATAAGACATTGGATTGTGCAGGAGCAGCAGAAGCTGGCCGCCGGCAAGAGTCAGGTTGAGCTCATTGACCGCTCGGAAGACACAAAAAACAAAAACTTCCAGTTGTACGAAGAAGTGTGTGATGGAGTGGTAAAACGAGCATCTCTTCTACTGCAACTTAGTCCAGCCTTCATTTCTAAACTTTTAGGCGCTCAAGCACCCTCACCGCCGGGTCCAGCTTTGAAAGAGAGTGCAGTTTCCGGCACTTTCACGGAGGAGATGGAGTATTATGACGAGAGGATACGGTCACAAGTAATAAGCTTCCTTAAGGCTGCGAATTCGTCAGGGCCTACTAGGCTTCAACAAGGGCCTCTGTCTCTTCAGGAACACCTTAACCAAACGACTCTTTTTACTGATGAGATCAAGAATGTATTGCAAATACAGTCTGAACGAGGCCGGGGCCGCGTCAGAGGCCTTGAAATCTTCACAAAGGCCCTTGAGCTTACAGAATATGTGCCAGCGTGTCGTCTTCATATATTGCCACTGTTAGGCTCCTCTTTCAGGGAACTCTCTGAGGGCACCGAGCACAAACCGACGACTGGGAGATCACGTATTTCACTACAACCAACTGCAAAACTTTCGTTCTTTCAGGATGTGGAGTTAGCCCCCAATGCCGTGAGGTAAGAATTGAGAACTTGAGCTTAGTATACTCTATTGAGAACTCGTCGTGCTAAGGCTGCATATTTCTTCCTTTCCTGAGAATGGGGTGTCCCTTCCTTCCCTCGGACTACATTAGTTGATCCTCCAGCACGCCACATCTTATCTTCTATCACCCTGCATTGTTGGCTTTTTGGTGTAAGCTAAGAAATACGTTACAGAGATATGATTCGTCAAGCTTTCTTCACCATCATGGGAAAGCTCGTCAAAGACGTAAGTGGGAGAATGAAGACCATGTATGGTTCTCTGGTGACATCGACCGACCCGAACTTCAGGGCAGCAGTGGTAACAGACTTCAAGGCTCTTGCGCAAGACTGTCTACTCTGTCTCGACGTCTGTGCTATGCCATTTTCAGCGGAAGATAGTGAGGATATTGATCGCTCTGGTCTCACTAGCCTATTGGCGGAAACGGTAGAATGGTCAGGTTGGTTACCCCTCCTTACCGGAGTAGATTCTTCCCCCAAAACTCCGAGCTCCCGATCAAAGCAAGAAACCCCAATTGGCGTCTGCCCGCTTATTCTGCCGATCGTTTCCCACACCTACTTTAAGCCATTTTGCTGCTCGGAATCTGTTGCAGTGGAGCACGGGGGGGGAGCTTGCCCCAGTCAAGGCGATAAGGGACAAGAGCTTGCTGGTTATAATGAATGTCTTGCAGTCCTAGCTGACTGGGATATAAAGGGCCGAAGCGTAACACGGTCCCCGAGCAAATCAGTAACCCTTAAGACTGGAGGTGTTGACCAAAGCCGGGAGGCATCTGCCCTTACTGATGTGCTGTCTCCGGGGGATATATCCGTCCGCAGGCCCCAAACAGTGCTCTCTACACAGTCGTTATTTCAAGGCCGGTGGTACTGGGAGGTAACAGAATCTTCAGGAATCAATGTTGCAGACCTTCAGGATTCAACCCGATTGGGTATTGGCTCTTACAAAGTAGATGTATATGAAGCATTTGGTAAAGGCTGCTACGGAATTCGGCAGGGATATGTTATTGTAGATGGAGTGAATATTCCTAATTCGAATGTCAAGTGGACTGCCAATCAGTCGCTGGGCTTTCTGCTGGACTGCGATGAGCGAACGCTCATGGTGTTCGCAGGAGCCACCATTATGGCCACAATACCACTAAACAGTCGGGCCACAAGCGAGAGGCTCTCTAACCTTCAAAGTGGTTACGTAAGTGATGGACCCGAACCCTACTTTCCAGCTATATCCGTCGACACTGGAAGGGTAAAGGTTGAGTTCCCGCCGAATGTGCCCAACGCAGTCTCATCTCTGGCAGATAAGAGGCAGGAGCAGCTCAAGGCCTTTAGTGGTCAGTCCGTTGGCCTTCTTCCTTCTCAGTACGCCATCAGCGACCTGTTCTGGGACGCCAACCTGAAGGGTGGCAGTGTGATAGTCTTTGAGGACGGCATTTCGGTCATGTTCCTTGAAGACGTTAGTGAGAGTGAGACAAGTAGCTCCATAGTAAGGACTTACAAGCCAATCGAGGGAAAGGTCTATTTTGAAGTTTCCCTCTTATCTTCAGCCGCAGAATCTTCACTCTCTCTGTTGTTTGGCGTGGTAAGTGGCGAGCAGTCCGCGTGGAAGCCTGAGATGAATTCATTCGTCGAAGTTCCCCTCCATAGCTGCGCTCTACGGCCTCCAACGTTGGGCGTCCTAGTGGACACTGAATGCATGCTCTTGACTGTATTCTATGACGGCAGAGTCTTTGCAGCCCAACCCATCAATAAAGTCACTCAAAGAGCTAAAGACAAGGTAAGGTACTCCTTTAACCCACCCAGGTCTAAATATACTGATGTCTTCACGGGGTCGCAGATACCCCTCTTCGCAGCAGTCTCTTGCTCGTATGCTGGGTCCGTTATTCGGGCCAATTTTCACCCAACCAATGTACCGGAGAGCGTAGAGAGAACTTGCCTTCTTCCTCTTACTGTGCGACTGGAGGACTACCAGAACACAGAGTTCAACCATGAGGTTTACGGTGATTCTTTGCAGATGGCTATCGTCTCAGCGGATGGAGGAGAATTCAGTGGAGAGTACTCGTGTAGCAATATTCTTCAAGATGATGATAGCGTCTATAGCACCACAGCGGGCACCAACGCCAACATTGTTTTGCGCCACGCAAATGACACGCCCTTCTGTCTTACCTCTGTCATTGTCCGGGGCCCTGGAGCAGGCTACACCGCTCCCGTTGGACATGTGGCTGTATTTGTGACTAGTGATGTTCCCGATGAGAAAGCGTTAGCACAGTACGACAACCTTCTGCCTGAAGAGTTCCTCTCGCTACCATATCCTACTGATGACAGCAATGTTCTGCGCGACACTAACCAACCGGTGTTATTCTTTTGCCTAAACGGCGGTGGAGGAACTGCTGCCATGCGATCACTTCGACGACCGCTAATTGGCAGGTATGTGACCATTAAGCTAATTAGACCCCAAGAAGGTGCGAATATCGATGTTGGCTACGTCGGGTGCCGCGGCTATTATGACTTGAAGCAGGGTCCAGCATACTCCACCGCTCTCCATGCTGGTGCAGCTTGTAGTGAGTGCTTCATTACCAACATTGAGGGAGTTCGATACCGCAGCGTGTCTGGTACCCAAGACTGTAGCCTCTGCCCAACCTGCTACGACAATGAGAGAGGAAATTTGCATGAAAAGTTCGTTCCTCTTGTATCCTCGGAAGAAATGGCCTTGACCTCCTCTTTGACCCTGG
>FLMG01002747.1:0-16176 GCA_900088475.1 Hyphochytrium catenoides
TCTCTCGCTCTCGCTCTCGCTCTCGCTCTCGCTCTCTCTCGCTCTCTCTTTGTCTTTCTTCTTCCACCTCCCTTTGCTTCTTATCTTTCTGTTTGCTCTATTATCTCTCCATTTCTTAGCTAAAAGAAATGCTTGGCCAAGAACTTAAGAGTGTGCTTTCAACTCTGTCAGAGAGGGAGAGAGACAGGTTTATCGAGGCAAGCTTTTTAGCTTCCGTCCTCGAGAAACAGAGCCAAGGGTCAAAGAACGCAAGAGGTAAAGAGAACAGGAGAGAGGAAGAGATTGAGCAAATGAGATGGAGAGAGTGAGAGAGAGAGACATTCAGGATAGTTGGGACAATGGCTTAAAAAGGAGAAGACGGCCATCTTTCCCTCCCCTATCTCTTTACAGTCTGCGGATATACGTGAAAATCTACTTGCAGACATGTATTAGCCCGGCTCTCTACCTTTCCCTCTTCTCACTGGATTCTCATCTTCCTTCGTTGTCACTTCTTTTGTTGTTGTTGGTTCTCTCTCTCTCTCTCTCTCTCTCTCTCTCTCTCTCTCTCTCTCTCTCTCTCTCTCTCTTTCTCTCTCTGCTATTTAGGTTACGCCCCTTATCCAGTAACCCTGATTAGCAGAGAGCTGAAGGCCGTCCTGCGATATATTGAGAGGAGGGAGACAAGAAGAGAAAGAGACAAAGCAAAGGATATAACTCCGGCGAGAGAATCCCATTACCAAGAGAGAGAGAGAGAGGAAAGAGAGACGAGAGAAGAGCCAGAGTCGAGAGAAGTAAAAGAGGAAGCACAGGAAGCACAGGGAGCGCTAGATATGCGAGCTGCTGGCGGAACCATGGACGAAAGAAAGAGAATGCTACATGCTCACGCCCAAGCTCATGCCGCGCGGGTCAGTAGATCAGCGGAGATCTGATAATGTTTGTGTGAGTGAGACGGACAGGCAGGCAGAGAGACAGATGGGAGAGAGACAGAGAGAGACACACACAGGAAGAGAGAGAGAGAGAATGGGCAAGAGAGAAAAGATGGAGAGAGGGTAAGAGAGCTGAGAAAGAGGGAAGGATAGAGGAGAGAGAGGCCTGAGAATGAGAGAGAGAGAATAAGATGAAGAGTAGATTAATAGAGAGAGAGAGAGAGAGAGAAGCAGAGGAAAAAAAGCGATTGACTCTTAATATGAGAGAGAGAGAGAGAGAAGCAGAGAAAAAAAACAATTGACCTCTAAGAGTCAATCGCTTTTCTCTAACTCTTCTTCCTCCTCCGTAGATAAGACAGAGACGACGGGAAGAGGCAGAGAGACACGAGATGGCCCTGCAGGAGTCAGAGCAAAGAATAGTTTCCCACCGGAGGAAAAAGGAAGAAGAAGAGAAGAGGGAGAGGGAAGAGAAAGAAAGACACCTTCGCGAGCTAAAGGAGTTGAACTTTATGATAAAGATGGATCTCGAGAGCCGCCGATGGCAGGAAGCTGAAGAGCTAAAGAAGAGAGACGACGAGGGTAAAAGAGAACGGGAGAGGAGAGTCAGAGAGCAAGAGGAGAGAGAGAGAGAAGAGAGAGAGAGAAAGTGTCTCCACCGGGAGGAACTGATTATGAGAAAGAGATGTGCAGTTGAGAGAAGGAGAGAAAGGCAAGAGACAGCGGCGCAGCAGGCGAAGAGACAGGAGCAGGAAAGGAGAGAGATTGTCTTGATGCTTCAGGTAAGAGAGAAAAGGAAGAGTAATGGAAGAGAAAAGCATGAGGCAGTTGAAAGAGTGACGTAGTGAGGAAGAGAGCAAGAAGAGTCCTCTGAAGAAGCTTTAGGTGGACAACGGAGACTCCTGGAAGGGGTGCCAAAACAGAGAAGAAGAGGAAAGAAAGGGAGAGACGAAGAGAAAGGAGGAGGGGTGGAAACGCAGAGATAGATGGAGAGACAGCGAGAGTGAAAACTAAGCATTAAGCGAGAAAGTGAGAGCGAGAGAAACAGAGACACAGAGAGAACGCGAGGGGAGGCGCTCGAGAAGAAAAAGAGGGAGATAGAGAGAGGAGAGTTAGAGGAAGAGAAAGAAGCACAAAAGGTCTAGATAGTCAACTAACGCAACGCCACTTTCTCCCGTAGGAGGACAAGGAAGCTCGTCAGCAGAGAGAAAGAGAGAGAGAGGCAGCTCAGTTTCACGCAGCAAACGCTACTGAGATAGAGAGGCTCAGAAAATGGAGAGAAAGCAAGAGCGAAGCTATAGAGAGAGAGAGAATGGGCCAGGAAGAGAAGCAAATGCGGAAGTATTTGAAGCTAAGAAGAGAAGAGCAGGGAAGAGAGAAAAGAGAAGCTTTTGTGACCAGGTATTGTCCTGTTTGGGGTCTCCTCTTTTGTCTCTGGCGTAGTTCTTAGAAGAGCTTCTTGTATGATACTCTCTCTCTCTCTCTCTCTTTCCTTCCCATTACTCCCTGTCTTCCTCTCTCTCACTGTCGCTTTCTTGTCTCCATTCATCCTGTTATCTGGGTCGAACTATGTCTCTCTCTCCCTTCCCTCTCCCACCATCTCCCACTCTCCCAGGTCTCCCTTTCTCTCTCTCCCCTTGGTTTTGACGCTCGTTTTCTGTTCAAGATGGCTTCAGGAGGATCGAGAGCGCAAGCGGATGGCCTCAGAGGAGGCACACAGCAAAGCAGCAGAAGAGAGATGGAAACTCCTCCGTCTTAGCGCAATAGAGAGAGAGGAAAGAGAGCGGGGAGATATGGGAAGAGAAGAGGAGAGGACTAGAGCCTATCAGGAGGAAGAGAAAAGGAGGATGAAGAAAGCTCAGCAGCTGCAGGAAGTAGAGAAAGTCCAGAGGTTACTCCTGGAGACAGAAGAGAAGAAAGAGAGAGAAAAAATAGAGGAAGACAGGAGGAAAAGGAGGAAAAAAGAAGAGACAAGGGAAGTGATAGAGTCTCTATCAATGCGGCAGGAGGAAGCAAGAGAAAGAGCACGGTTGCGGGCTATAAAGGAAGGACAAGAGAAAGAGAGAGAGACGAGAGAGAAAAGAGAGCGCTTCAAGAGAGAGAAAGAGGCCTTTCTTCAACGCCTCAGTGCCCTTCCTCAGAAGCAGTCACATCAGGACGAAAGTGATGGTGAGAGAGAGGGAGAGAAAGAGGCCAAGATTCCTGTCAACGTTGGTACTCCTGCACAGGACGCGCAAGAGAGAAAAGCGGAGACGGCTACAGACCAGAGAGAGACGACTCAGGAGATTGACAAAGAAGAAGAGAGAAGGCGACAATTCTCCTCTTTCCTCGAATTGGCAGTGGGGAGAGAGAGGGATGAGCTTGTCTACGCCCTCTTAGAGACGTTAAGCGAGGAGTCTCTCTCTTTTGTCCTCTCAGAAGAAGTACAAAAAATGCTCTTGGTTATGAAGAAAAGGAGAGAAGAAGAGGAAAAGCAACTGAGATTCCAACGGACCAAGAGAGAAGAAGAAGAGAAGCAAAAGAGAGAAAGAGAGGAGACACAGCGAAAGGAAGAAGAGGATCGGAGACGGATTGCGGAGGAAGAAAAGAGGAAAGAAGACAGGAGAAGAAAGGAAGAGGAAGACATGCAGAAAGAAGAAGAGGAAAGCCGGCAAGCAGACACAAGAAAAAGACTAGAAGAGCTAGAGATAGAGAGGAGAAGAAGACAAGAGGAACTGGAGAAGGCTGAAGCTGAGAAAAGGAAGAAAGAGGAAGAAGAGATCCTCCAAAGAGAGAAAGAGAACAAGCTGAAGAGAGAGGAAGAAGAGAGAATTCTGATGCACGAGAGGCTCACGAGAGAAGAAGAGGAAAGGAGGCACAGTGAAGAAGCAGAAGAGGAGAGGAGGAAAGAAGAGGAAGAGCAAATGAAGAGAGAAGAGAAAGAGAGACAACTCAAGAAAGAAGAAGAAGCCAGATTAAAA
Organism: Hyphochytrium catenoides; assembly: GCA_900088475.1. Taxonomy (NCBI): domain Eukaryota; class Hyphochytriomycetes; order Hyphochytriales; family Hyphochytriaceae; genus Hyphochytrium; species Hyphochytrium catenoides. The sequence continues at coordinate 3,863 of FLMG01002747.1, forward strand.
TTGAAGGGAGAAGAGAGACTAGGGAAGGAGGGAGACGAGAGAGAGAAGACGAACAAGAGCGTTGAGGAAACCTTGTTTACGCTCCACGTCACTCAATCTTTGGCCGAGGAAGAGGTCCAACGCATCTTCGACGGTGCAGAAGAGCCAGCTCTCTCTCTCTCACTCTTTCCATCTCTCCCTCCCTCTTACTCACAGGAAGAAGAACCTCTCACCTCCTCTGTTTCCTCTCTTGGGGTCTCTTCCTCCATAGTGAACCCTTCTTTAACCTTTCCGGGCTCTCGGCCTGAAGCAGCTTCAAAGAACGAGGGAGACGCTGCTGTCTCTCTCTCTTCTACTCTCTCTTCTGCTGTCTCTTCTACTCTCTCTTCTGCTGTCTCTTCTGCTGTCTCTTCTACTGTCTCTTCTTCTCTCTCCTCTTCTCCTTCGTCTCTCCCTACCAAACGCTTGATCGCTCATCAGGAAGCAAACTTTAAGGCACCTCCGACCTTTACTCCTTCAGCTGACAAGGATGGGAAGGTGAGTCTTCTTTCTTTTTCTCGTTCATCTTTCTTTGGTTCTCTTCTAAATATTGTGGTCTCTCTCTTTCCCCCTCTCTCTCTCTGTCTGTTTCTCTCTTTTTCTCCCTCTCTCTCCTCGATCTCTCTCTCTCTTTCTTTGCTCTCTTTGCGTCCCACTCGTTTGTCCCCTCGTTCTTCTCTTCTTCATTCCCCTCGGGGACTGTGGTGGCTAGTTCTATTTTTTGAGCCCCTGCCTCTTCTCAACCCTCTTTCTCCCTTCCGGTCTTTCTCTCTCTAGCTCTCTGCCTCCAGGAAGTTCAGAGCTTTGGCGAAATTGGCGGCGGTCATTCCTCCTCCTGGTAAACTAAGGAGATGTCCCTTCCCCCCTGTCTCCTCTCTCTCTCTCTCTCGCTGTCTATCTCTCTTTCTCCAGCCTCCTATCGCCGCAAATCTACCCCTGCCATCCTGCTCTCTTTGCATGGCCACGACGCTGCCTAACTCTAATCCCTTCCTCTCTCACTCTCTTTCTTTTCTTTGATCAGCCCCTCCTCCGGTGCAGCCTGCGGACCCTAAGGAGGTGGAGGCAATGAGCCATGAAGACATGGCCTCCAATGTTTGGAGGAAGAGGGAGGCGGAAGGTCATTCCTTGCCGTCCTCTCTCTCTCTCTCTCTCTCTCTCTGGCTCTCTCTCTTCCTCTCTCTCTCTCTCTTTTGTTATCTCTCAGCCTCTTCCTCGCCTCTTATCTATATGTCTCTCTGTCGTTCTCTGATAGCTCTCTCTCTGTTCTCTTTCTTTCTTTAATATGTTTCACTCTGGACGTCTTTGATATTCATCGCATATTTCCCGTTGTGGGCCCTCTCATCTTCTTTTCATGTCTAATGCCTTCCATACCTCTTCTTCCGTCATTAAGTCGTCTCTCTCTGAATAAGACTCTTGTGGCTTGACTTGCTTCTGATCTATCTGTCTCTCTCTCTCCGCCGTTGTCCTTTTCCTCTTCCGTCTCTGTTTCCAGGATGGCGTCTCGCAAAGATACTTTGGGATCCCTTCGAGTTGGCCATGTTCAGAGAGGTGGCAGGTAGAGCACAACTACTCTCTCCAGACCCCCTCTTTCTGTCCCTTTCTTCTCTGTCGGTCTGTGTCTCACTCTTTCTTTCTGTCTCGCTCCGCACTCTCTCTCTTTCTCTCCCTGTTTCTCTCTTTCCGTCTCTCTGTCTCTGTGGCTGTCTGTCTCTTTCTCTGTCTTTCTCTCTGAGGCTTCACCATCTCTCCTAAGATGTCCGTTATGATTTAGGACTAGGACCGTGTCGCTTCGTTTACCTTGACTCTGTTTCAGGCGTTGTTTCCCGTTTGCATGCATCACCCTTTTTTTTCTCTCTTCTCTTCATAACGTTCTTATTTTATATCTCTCTTTTCTCTAACTTTTCTTCTGTCCCCTTCTCCCTCTCTCTCTCTCTCTCTCTCTCTCTCTGTCTCCGTCTCTGTCTCTCTCTCTCCCCCCTCCCTCTCCCTTTCTCTCTCTCTCTCTCCCTCGCCCCTTCTGTCTCTCTCTTCCCTCTCTTCATAGGCTGGCACTGGGAAGAATGGTGCCAGGCCACTGTAGACACAGTGATCCGGCGCTTTGGCCTTCGACAAGTCTCTTCCTTTCCTCTCCCGGTGGACAAGCTCCTGCACTCCAGTCAGGCGGAAGATCCGTTGGATCTCTCTTCTGAAGATCTTCCCACAGCTGAGGAACTGCTGATGGTCGATGTGGAAGAAATCAAGCAGATGCAGTCCTCAGCCAGAGTGACGAAGATCATTGAGCTGCTGCATGTAAGGGCGAGGAAGGAAGAGACAGAGAAAGGGAGAGAGGGAGAACGGAGAGGAAGGAACAGAAGAAGTGGGAAGAGAGGGAGAAAATATCCTTGAGATTTATGGAAGTGTAAGGACGAGGAGAGAGAGGCCGGGCGAAATAAAGCGAGAGAGAGAGAAAGAGAGAGAGAAGAGAACGACTTAAGGGGCAAAGATGTTTGAGGGTGACGACAAAGCCTATCCACAGGCCACTATTGAGATAGAACAGTCTACTATACACCTTGTACCCCGGGATAAGAGAAAGAGAGAGAAAGAGAGAGAGACTGTGGAAAGACAACACCCTCGTCAGTCGAGCAGCTTTCTCCATTATCGTACCTTTGTTGACTGTCTTTTCTCTCTCTCTCTCTTTCATGTCTCTCTTTCTCTTCCTCTCCTTCGACACCCAGCCAAAGTATTCGGCTGGATTGTCAAGGTATCACAGGCTGCGGGATAAGCTGAAGGAGGTGGCGAAGAGAAAGAAAAGAGGAAAAGTGACGAAAGCCTCAGAAGAGAAGAGAAGTGATGAGAAGGGGGAGAAGCCAAGAAAAAGAAGGGGAAGACGACCGCTCCCGCCTTCTTCTATATCCTCCGCTTCTCCAGCTCTTTCTTCTCCTTCTCCTGCTGGGTCTGTCCCTCCCTCTTCGCCAGCAGAGCGATTGAGAGAGAAGAAGCCACAAGAGAAGAAGAGAGAGGATACGAAAAGGAAGAGAGAAGAAGAAGAGGAAGAAGAGAGCGAGGGAGTGGAGGAAGGCAGTGACTCTCATGGTGAAGAGGAGGGAGAAGAAGACTCAGGAGAAGAAGACTCGGAGGATGAGGACTCAGCGAGCAGTGAGGATGACCGGGAAGAAGAGAGAGAGGACGAAGGAGAAGGAGATCCTTCCCGTCCTGCCTCTTCCTCAAGTCTGCGCGCTCGCCTCGAGGCGTCAGAAAGAGCTCTCCTTCCCCTGGCTAGGCATCTGGCGTGGTCTTACGTCACGCTGTGGAGAATATCGGCAGAGAAGCTGTTCCTGAAGAGAGGCATAAGGTGAATGCTGCATTGTGCTTCATCCCTATCTTTTCTCTCTCTCCTTCTTTCTCTCTCTCTTTGTCCTTCTTCCTTCTCTGGTTATTCTCTCCTTTCCTCGCTCTTCTTCTTTCTCCCTCGCCCTTCTCTCTGATGTCTGTCTCGGAGACTCTCTCTTCGGATCTTCTATGACTGGCGCTCTGCGGTTTCCGTGTCTGCCCTTCACCTCTCAATTTTGCTCTCTCCCTGCTTTGCTCTCTTCTTTCCGTCAGTTCTCCATATCTATCTCTTGGACTTGACATCTGTGGAGCTCTTGTCCGTCTCGACCCAAAACTATCTTCTGTTCCTTTCTCTCCCGCTCTGGGTCTCAATTTTGTCCTTTTCTATCAATGAGCTCTCTCTCTCTCTTTTTTTTGTGCTCCCTCTCACTCCTATCTTTTAGCAATCCAGAGATTGTTGGCTTGGTTTCTATAGCGACCACAGGGCTAGAGCTAAGCTCACTCTCTCTTCTCTCCTCTCTCTGTTGCTCTCCTTTTGATTGCTCTTCCTGATTATAGGGCGATGGCTCTGGCTGTGGAGCTCTGTAAGGCAAAGGCTGAACTTCAGAGCCTCTTGGTCGACCTCGCTGGCTTCTATGAGGAAGCAGGTGGGGAGAAAATTGGCTTCCCTCTCTCTCTCTCAGTCTTCTTTCTTATTCTTTTTCTTTTCCTCTTTCTCTCTCTGACTGCCTGCCACTTGCCTCACCTGTGTGGCACTTTCTGCCTTCGAAAACTAGGGAAATTTCGCAAGGCGCTGGACATTTTCTCCAAGTTTATTCCACAGTATCCCAAGTATAAAGGTCAGCTGTCAGGTCACTGGCCTCTGCTGGGATTTCTCCTTTCACTCTTTCCTCTTTCTCTCTCTTTCTCTCTATCTCTCTCTCCCTCTCTCTCTCTCTCTCTCTCTCTCTCTCTCTCTCTCTCTCTCTCTCTCTCTTTCTCTCTCTTCTAAATCCCTATGGCCTCGTCTTCCTCGCAGGCGCCTAGCCTTTCCTCTCCATGTGGCACATTTTATGAACCTTGCTGCCTCCTTAACACGCTCTCTCTCTCTCCGTGTTTGTCTCTCTCTCTTGGTCTCACTTTCTCCAAATCGCTCATTCTCTCTTCTAGGCATACGGCTAGTGATCGCTCGCTCCGCGGTGATGATGCTGCGGGTTGGGAAGTACAAAGAGAGTGCCAAATACTTCTTCCACATCCTCGAAAGTCCGCCGAAGCCCTTCCAGAAAGATGAACTTCAGGTTGTCCCAGGAGGAACGTGGCGGAAAGAACAGGAGGAGAGAGAGAGACGGAGAGAGACAGAAATATTGACAGAAAGAGAGAGAGCAGAAAACGAGAAGGCACTGTTATATGCAGTTTGCTTCGCCTGCTCATTCTCCTCGGCCTCTCTTCTCCTCTGGTCCCTGGCTCTTTCCTTTACTACTCTCCACACCCTCTCTTTCCGTTCTTCTGAGCTGTGTGACTATTCTTCTCTATCTCTAACACTCTCTCTATTGCCTCTCTCTCTCTTTCTCTCTATTCGTTTCTCCTTTCTCCGGCGAAGCTGTTGATCTCTATGGCCTATGAGCTAGATGGGGACCAAGAGATCGCTGAGGCGACATATCACGAGGCTTACGCCCAGAGAGTGGACAGAATAGGACTTCCAGGTAACAGCTTGGAGACTTGGCTCCTGATAACAAGCAGCTTTGGCCACGCGACAGATAGAAGGGACTACACTGCATCGAAGCTAACTTGGCCCAAGAGAGAGAGAGAAAGAGAGAAAGAGAGAGACACAGAGAACTGAGACACACAGAGAGAGACAAAGAAAGAAGATGAATGCGAGGAAGATAGCGAAGAGAGCGAGATTAGGCAGGGAGCCATAGAGGATGGAAGCGAGAGAGATGAGAGCCACAGATAGAGGGAGATTGCGTAGTTGTGAGAAAGAGAAAGAGAGAGGAGGTATGAGCTCGAGTGAGATGGTACTGGTACAGAAAGCGCAGCAATGCCAGCAGCCACAAAATATGGTTTCATCCTTGTCCTTTCCTCTGTACAACTCTAACTCTCTTTCCTATGCGTTGTCTGGTCTGCTTCCTGTTCTCACTTCCTTTCTCAGGAGTTCTGGGGCTCTCTTCAGCGGAAGCGTGGCATCGTTCCTCTCGCATGTGGCTGAGTCAAGCCGAGGAATGGGAGAGGAGGAGGGAATTCTCTATCGCCGAGCTGGCTTATGAGAGATACCTGAAGCTTGTTGAGGGAGGAGAACAGTGCGATATGCCGCTGGAAACGCTCTGGATGAAGAGAGCGGTACGTACGGGTGGGAAAGATGAAGGCAGGAGAAAGAAGAAAGGAGGAAATAGAGCTTGATGAGGTGGAAGAGGAGTGGCCAGATAAAAAGAGAGACGGACGAGAAAGGAGAGTGTTATTTTTTCTTTGCTCTCTAGAGGAAATGCCCCCCGGTCTCTCTCCCTGTTCGCTTAGGCATATGGATGACGAAAGTTCTCATCATTAAGATGCACACGTTTTAACTCTCTCTCGTTTGTCGCTCTCTCTCTCTCTCTCTCTCCGTCTGGATTGAACTTGTGGCCTCAGCTCTGTTACTATCATATGGACAAGCAGGAGCAACTGCATCTCTGCATTGATAAAGCACTCGATCTCAAGAGTTTCTTCGACAGAGCGAGAGAGAAGCTCGCACATGCAACCAAAAGAAAGAAGGGACCCTAGAACCTACCAAGGCCCGAGCAAGAGCACCTGAGAAAGATATTATTAAGTACAGATAGCAGCTCTCCACCCCAGAGAGAGAGAACCACATAGAAGAGCTCTGAATCTGTCCTCCGAAGGGAGTCGAGAACGAGGAAGAGAGATACTCTTGACTACTAGGACGAGAGGGAGAGGTGACGCACTCCCTCATCGCAGCTATTTATTCAATATTTATTACTCCCTTTCCTAGTTACGGCGGTACCAATGGCCGTCACCCGAGGAGTCTCTCCGGAATGAGAGAGGCATGAAAAGACAAAGACAGAGAAACACAAGCTCTCGTGCAAGGCGAGAGAGAGTGATGCCTTCAGACAACTGTGGTCTTTCTCTTCAGACTGAACCATTGCTAGCTTTTCCCCTCAGACTTGAATCTTGGGTTACGGGAGGGGAAACAACAAGACGCTGAAAGAGTTGAGCGGACAAAGAGAGCTAGAATGGCCGGAGTAGTCTCTTTTGCTGCATCCCTCCTCCAGCTGAGTGCGATACTCTTAACGAAAAGAGGCAGAGAATAACCCTTCTCTCCTGTTCTTCCTTTTCCTCTCGGTCTGTAGAGCACCAGAGCCAGAGTCTTAGGCATTCCTGTCTCGGTCCTCTAAGTGGAGGTTTTCCTCCGTCTGTGACTGCAATAATCGACGTCGTGAGAGAGCAAACACTGCTTCTAAAGCACTTTCCTCCCTCCGCCCGCTGTCCTCGTCCTGGACTTGTCTTTGAACCGCCCGGAAAGGAGAGATAGTCCTTGTTGTCTCGATACTGCTAGTTCTTTGTCTGCTACTGGTGATGGACGAACTAATCGTGGACGAGGAGCGTCCTCTATCCGCTGTAGGGACTGCGTCTCCTTCTCCTCTGACCGGAGGAGAGGAGAACGACGCCACATTCGGAGGTCTTCCATAGGTGAGTGAGCCAATCTCTCTTGGTTGGTCTATAGATACTCTCCCGCTTTGAAGAGCAGGCACCTCATGGCGATTCCAGAAGAACATCATAGAATGAAACAAAAAGAGAACCGTCGAGATCAGGACTAGGTAAGAAAAGCCAAAGGGAAAGGAAAAGAAGTAGATGTGAAAGAGAGAGAAGTAGTAGAACATCGCACGAGGAAAGAACCGCACACTGGTCCTAGTCCGCACACTCACTACAGAGAAGAGCTCACAGAGCCAGACAAGAGAAAGAACCATAAATGCGAGTAGCTGATCGTTGAAGAACTCGAAGAGGAAGAAGAGAATGCCCACGACGATCGGGACGAAAACTAAGCTTTCTACCACGTGCGTGAAGATCAGAGGGCCGTAGGGAAGACGGTTCCTCACATGGTGCTGAAGGAGAAAAGTGAACTTCAGCATTCTCTCTTGGGTCTCTCTTAACGTGAAAGAGATGAGTGTCGTGATCGTAAAGAAGAGAAAGAGCGTCGTGATGAGCACGCCCAGCTTAAAGACGAAGAAAGTCTCTCCACTGGCAGTGGATGCTCGGAACTCGGAGGCGTAGTTGAGACTGATGAGCTCTTTGGAAACAGCGTTGTAGAGAAAGCCCCTTCCTCCATATAAATGTATGAGGTTGTTCACAATAATCGTGTCATAGCCAATAACGTTCTCCAGCAGGATCTGGAGGAAAGGGCCGCCTACAATGGCGGGCGAAAGACAGAAACGAGGGATTTAGAGAAGGAAAAGAGATATGCTGTCAGACAAGCTGGGCAGACGGCCAGAGCCAGACCTATTATCCGCCCCACCTGTGACTGTTTTTGGGAGAGAGAAGCAGCGAACGCGAGCGAGATAGAAGAAAGGAGAGATGAACAGGACAAGATAACTCTGGAAGACATGAGAGAAAGTCCGTTAAGGGTATCCAACTCTGCATTCAGGCCGATCATACAATCTGGAGAGGTCATCATGGGGAAGGAAAGGAGACGAAGAGCGGCAGGAGAGAGAATTCTGCGAGACAAGATGAACTCACTCACCAATGCAGTGCTGATCACTTCGTAGAGTGATCTTCTTGGTGGTGACTCCATGAGAGGCTCTCAGCGTCTCTCTCATGACTAGATAGCTCTTTTCGAGGCTGAAGAGGTATGTAGGACGCGATATCAGCAGGTCCACTAGGTTCTCATGAAGTCCAGCAGCTGAAGGGCAGACGGCTTTCTTTTCTGCCATATTCTGCAGGCTCTGTCCAAGGTCACCCCATCCATAGTCAGTGCATTTGGTGCACTTTCTTTCTTCTTCCTTTTGAGGTTGTGTCTGGCTTTCTCCGTCGTTGCAAGGGAGACGGCGGCTCACAGACCCAAACGCTGCAGGGCTCCTGGCCCACTCTAGGGCCTCTACAAAGGAACGAAGGATGCTGTACAGAATCCAGGTCCCGTCATTTACTGTAAGAGGTCCTGCTTCTCCCCTCGTTCCCCCGTTCCCTGGTGTGACTTCTCCTCTTTGCCCTAACATTCTCTTTGACAGATCTGTAGCGACACGACTGAAGCGGCCATCGATCTGCAAAAGCAAGAGCAAGGTCATGGTCATACAGAGGAATCATAGACAAGGTAACAACACAAGGGGCTCGTCAGAGTAGTGGATGAAGCTTATCTTCACGATAGGCCGTCTACATAACAAAAGAGGACCGGGGATAAAATGAAGAGGTAAAAAAGACAAATTATTTATCACAATCTAGCTCATACGCAAGGCCTATGCATGGGAGCCGGTGTCAGAAGCTGGACGTGCCCAAGGCACACCAAGACTACAGGGAGACAGAGAAAGAAGAGAGCAACAGGGAAAATGAGCGTGCCAAAGCTTTGTTAGGCCTTACTCTGATCTCTAGAATGTGAGCCGTTAGTGGGTCACTACTCCGCGAGCTGGACAGGTTACTTTGTAGCGCGGGGCCCAAGCAGCCTGGACTTCCCAATGGGCTTATAAAGGAGAGATGCAGGTACGCCACAAGAAGGACAGAGAGAAGAGCGAAAAGGAGGACACTATATTCCATAGCCCGTCGGAACTGTCTCCAGCAAAACGCCCCGTCAAAGAAGAAAGGGTGGAGGGGTCATGGGTAGAAAGGAAGATATGTTGTCGAGAAGGAAAAGGAATGCAGGCACAACGGCGGAAAAAGGAGTCAGTCAAGTACCACGGGGACCGTGTTAACGCCCGCTGTTCTCCTAACCAGTCCTGTTCAGTCTTCCGGATCTCTCGCCTCTCTCTCTCATCATGGCATTGTCTCTTCAATCTCTCTATCTGCTCTCTCCCGAAAAAATCTTCTCTCCTCCTATCTTCTCCCGTTCCTCTTGGTGGGCTCCACTCTCCCAGTAGAAGCCATCATAGACGATAAGACCAGGAGCTTTTACCTTGGGGCCAATGTACTTCGTCACCGTCGAGACGAAGCGCGTGTGAAGCCTAAAGAAAACCTGCTCCATGCCTCGTGACGTGTCAAAGTTCACATAAGTCAAAGGCGTAGATGGAGGGAGCTCCCATTCCCCACTCTCTCCCTCTCTTTCCGTCTCGCTCCTCCTATCATCGGCTCCTGCGGCAGCCCTAGCTCTAAAGGTCCCCATATTTCTGTCGCCGGAAGGCTGGCCCCCGATTGGTCCCGGAGTTCCATATGATTGGGACAGTGCGCTTGCCCATTGGTTGCCACCAATTTGCAGCGGATGAGAGGCGCTGACAGCCTCTAAAGAGGAGTAAGAGAGAGAAGGAGTTGAAGAGTCCGAAGTGCCAGTCAGCTGCCCGCCTCCGCCAGAGGAGACGGACGCGCTATCTTCCCCTATTGCAGGCCCTGCCATGCTTGGCACTGTGCGGCTAAGGTTACCAAAGTAAATGGAACTCATAGCTTTCTGGCATAAGATCTCAAGTTCCCGTGCAGGTCATCCTCTAAGTGCGCCATCCCTGAAGTGGGTTTAGCCCTGAGACTTATAAAGAGACGAATCTATTCAGCTGCTGAGTATCAGAGGAACCAAACCCGGTCGTCCACAAACCTTAGGAAAGAATAGTTTGCGATCCTTCCACCTCCACTATCGGGATAATTGGCGGTTGGAAGTGGAGAAGCGTGGCCAGCCCCAGAGCTGGAGACGGCGACAATGGATTTGTTGTGCCTTTATCTACCCGCAACTCAGCGGCATGTCCTGATGGTTTTGCCTTCCTCCTTCCGCCCCTCAGCCTTCTCATGTGACTGCTTCCCTATCTCTTGACGATGACTGTTCCTCTTGCATGGACAGGAGGAGCATCAGAGTGCACAGCACACAGCAGGAGGAGTCAACAGGTCTCCTAGCGATGCTGTTGACCTTCTAAACTCCTGCTCCGTGAAGATGAGAGCCGCCAGGCAGCAGCAGCAAAGATCAACAAAGAAAGACAGACAGTCCGTGTACAACCGGCAACACGGTACATCCAGCCCCTCGGAGATATCAGAAGAGAAGGAAGAGCGAGAGAGAGAGAGAGGAAACAGAGAGGAAGAGAAATGTACTGGGCAGAAGGGGAAAAGGACAGGACAGAGGAGAGACAGAGAGAGACAGAGAGAGAGAGATTGCCGGGAGAGAGATAAGCGGGGGACAGAAGAATGTTCCTGTCCAGATAGCCCATTGAGACCCATAAGGGTAAACAATCTAAAGGACTTTGTATAAATACATAAAAGATTCTACTCTTTTATAGGCTTGGTGTTAAAATGGCCTTTTATTCTGTTATAAAACTACTCTTTTGGAGGGAATTGAGGAAGAGAGTGCGTACTTGTTTACATAGTACACTGTACCTTCATAGTGTAACTATCAGTTATATGACGTCTGAGGTAAGTACTGTCAATCAGTTCCCTAACCAGTCCCGACCTGACTGCTCCTCAAGTACAAGTACAATTTTGGGAAGTAGTTCCTAGCCTTTACATACAATAGAATGCTCTATATGAAGAAGGGTGAGAGATAACTCTGTTACCCAGGAGACCTTGCATTACATCCTACACCCCCTTCTCGGTTTCCAAATAGAGCATTTGGCATAACCTCACATAAACTTTGCAAAATTCCTTATATACCATGACGTTATCGAGGACATCGACGAAGGACCGAACCGAAAGGGTGACGCACATCAGGAAACTTCTTCTCTTCCTCACCCTGACAAGTACCAAGTCTCTCTACTTATCAGAAGTAGAAAATTCAACACTTATACTTGGGTTCTGCATGATGAATTGACTCACATCCGCCTCGTCACGTCCCCTTACTTTTACAGTATACATATTCTACAGCCACTAGCCGTGGTGGTATCTACAGCCCAGTAGTGCAGGGAAAGGTGCGGGCAGGGAACAGCCAATATTCTCTGTCCTGCAATGACGTAAGGCTGGAGATGGTAATCCATAGTTTTCCCTTAGTCTGTGCAATGAGAATGTGGTCCTGGGTCAGCCAGCTTCCAGGAGCCGTTGCTGCAGGGCTTCTATCTCTCGTGGAGTCAAAAGGGGTCAAAGGGGGTAGTAGTAGTAGTCTGTCTCTTATTTGGCGTGTGAAGTCTTGGGTAGTAGTAGTAGTAGGCTTTATATCCTCTTGTTTTCTTGGGTTACTGGTTGCTCCACTTGGTAGTTATTCACCTAATTGTACCAGTAAAGGTTCTACCAGTGTATTTGTACCAGTAGGCAACACACCTGGTTAGGCGTACTAGGACGACGGGTCAATAAGTGTCGCCTTGAGGCCAAAGCTAATAATACGTAACGCTACGGCTAGACATTAGACATACAGAGGCCACAAATCATCTCCAGTCTCCTCCTTCAGTAGTCTATAGATAAAAAATGAGGAGAACTACTACTAGTCCTTCAATAGGCCATAGTCGATGTTCTGACGGAATAAAAGGATGTGACAGTCACAAGACTAAGCACATGTTATCTGTTATGGTTCCCTCGCCCTCCGACGCCGCTGCTTTAGAAGGATTACTGCGTACAATAATGAAGAAAGTCTCATCGCTTTCTACGTGTCGTCGTGCTCCCACTTTGCCCCTCATCACCCGGCGTTCAGTCTGCGTCGCTACTCCCCTACATGCATAGCTTCGGACTAAGAAAGGTTATCTCACTAGTCAGTCTTCCTCCTGTGTAAATTTTGTACGTCACAGCGCGAAGATGCTTTCCAAACTAGTCGTCCAAAGTTAAAACCCTTTGATAATCCACAGCGCTTTTTTATGGCTCGTTTACTCTGTTCCCCCTTCTCCTCTCTATCCCGCAGTCTCCTAGAACTATCTCCCGCCGTCTCCCATCCCTTCTTTTTCGCGCTCTCTCTGTCGCCATCTCTCTCTCACCTTCTCTCTTTA
>FLMG01002747.1:25279-42085 GCA_900088475.1 Hyphochytrium catenoides
ACTACTGGCACTTGCCATTGTTGAAGGTGGTACCGGGGCCACATCCCACGGAGGCATCAATGAAAGAGCGCAGAGCGGAGACGCGAGTATAGACTCCTGGCTGTTCTCTCGCACACCCGATGCCAAAAGAAGTCAAGCCCACAATGACAGGAATAGAGCTATCTACGAATAGTGGTCCACCTACGTTAAGACGTGGTCAGACAATGTCACTTTCAAGCTTCTTTGCCCGATCTTACTCTTACCTGAGTCGCCCTGGCATGTGTCAATACCGCGCCTGTTGGCGCAGATCATCATCGGAAGAATCTCATCCTCGAACCTCGTGCCTTCATAGAGCTCAAGGCACTTCTTTTGAGGTACCAGATCGACCTCCGCTTGCTGCAGCTTTGGTGTGATAGCAACGGGGAGGGCGTCGCGTCTTCTGGTTGATCCCCATCTATAAGTAGATAAGATGGCGAAAGGAAGGAAAGAGAAAAGCGAGGATAAGCTCGTATCGGTGGGAGATCTCGGCATCAAGAGAGACTACTGGCGGTGTGACCACAAGGATAAGGAATGAGAAACATGGTCAGCTATAAAAAGCAGACTTGTGAACGAAAACAGAGGAAGACAGATCAGACCGGAAGAAAGAGAATTGAAAGGCAGTTCCTCACCCTACGATCTTGAAGATCCGTGGCTGGGCCTCGCTAGAGGAGTTTCCATCATCGAGAAGAGGATACCAAGGAAGATCCAGGCCGCCTTTTACCTTGACAATCGCGATGTCATTCTGGAAGTTATAGTTATTGAACTTAGGATGCACTATGATTTGCTCTGCTGACATCTTCACTCCTTTTTCAGTTGGCTCTTCCCAGTTATGTCGTCGAGCTTCAAATCTGAGCGTGTCCGGAGAGCGCCTATTGACGCAGTCTACAAAGCCACGCAAGATGAGTACCAGCCAGAAGGCTTCTAGCAGGGTTCGAGACGGAAGGCCAGCCTAGCTTGCCATAGAACTTTCAAAGCGTAAAGGAACAAGGTTAGCAGCAAGGACTCCAAACCCTGAGGAGCGCGAAGTAACAAGAAACAAAGGAAAGGGACAAAGGCCTTGATCCACGGCCAATGTCAAAGGAAAGGGACAAAGGCCTTGATCCACTTACGTGCAGCGATAAGGATAGTATCTTTGCCAATGTATGAGCCTCCACACCAAACCAAATCAGTCGTCCCATTGTTACGCAGCATTGCCACCATCCAATCGGTGTACTTGAATGGAGGAGCCTCTTCTCCGCCCACCACGGCCGGATCCACATCAGAGTCAAAGGCCAGCCCTGCTGCCCATTGAGGGAGCAGAACCCCGATGAGGAGCAGGAGATGGACAGCGAGCTGGCAATTCTTATAGATCATGTCTCACAAGGCCGCTTATCTGACGTTGAGTAACTGAGGACTTTCGTCGCTGAGAAGGCTCACAAACCGCGAGTAGTGCAGGATTGGCAGAGTAATGACTAATGGGACAAGCAAGTCAGCATGTAAGAGTCTCAACAGCCCTTGCGAGGTCGCTCAACATATTCTGTGGAGAAAGTCATAGAAGATCTGTCGATCCTAGCAAGAAGCCCTGCTTTTGTCTCGCACTATTGCCTTGCGTAGGATTGCGGGACGCTGACAACCAAAGCTTGTAGGAAGACATCGTTGAGGGTAACATAAGAAAGAACTCGTCCCTTTGTCATTTGAACAATTTTCATAGCTCATCATTCTACATCTTCAACGATATGTTCGGTGACTGGGAGTGGTGGCTGACCGATGAGTGGTCACTGCCATTTGGTCCACGAAGAGAGCGAGCTGCGCTGTCCTTGAGAATTTGAGGCATGGATGCAACCTCTAGACCATCAGTGAATAAGCATGACTGAAGGTGTCCTGCCTTCAGTCTCCGCTTCGTTTATTCTCTCTTATTACAGAGATCCCTGATGTTCATCACTGAGGTTTGCCTGTAGCTCTACTGTTTAACCGTGTATGGAAGGGTTGGCCTGATCAGAGGGAAGAGTAGAGCATACTCTCTCTCCGAGACAGAAGCACGGGCATTACCTTATTATTAGTTATTCATTAGAAGGATGGGGCGTAGGACGATGGGGACTGAAGAACATAAGGACAGGAGATCCGGAGCCCCTGCCAGGCAAGCAGTACCAGGCTTCGACATCCGTTAATCTTATCATCTGCTGCTGCCTACGATTTAGGGTTATGTTGTTCTTATTCTGTTATAAGAAGGTGCTCTTAGACCATCAGGGACATGGCTCCTCACGCTGCTACTCCCACCGCGATCTTGACTTTATGCCGTCCCTGGCAGAGTTACTTTAGCCCTGGAGACAGCACAGTCACCACGTTGTACGAGGAGGGCGCTGAGGTCTATATCTCAGGTTTTAGCTGTCACAACGAGAAAGATGATGACTAGAAGTAGCAGAACCTCTGAACGGTATAAGATTAGAACTACTGTTTCCTTGTTCACCAACAAGGATGCCTGGAACTGAAGACATAGAACTACAGGGATACGTTCATCCAGCTATGGAGCTTCTGGAGCGGTGAGACAAGTGCCTCGTAGTCGTACTATTCATAGCTCTATTTTTAAGGCCCAAGGATTGGGGTGACTGTCATCATCGGTGATGGTCTTGATGAGAGAAGTAAGTGGGAAGGAGCCACAATCTCTTCCCAGCATTACCTGGACCTCCATAAATGCCCGTTCGTTTCATGCGCCAAGTTAGCTGTTGGCCAGTCTATCACTTCTTGCCAAGCTAGTGAGTCGAAGTCGCGTTGAAAGCAGCCACCCGTACGGCTACTCAGCACGAGGAGCAGGAGGAAAAGAGAATTTTGCATCTTTCCTGCCATCGCCACAAGCTTTCCTCTCTATTAAGGCACCAGCAGACCTTGACAGACGTGAGATATCTTAAAGGTGCGAAGAGAGCAATATACCTAGCATGCCAAGGGCTGCTAGAGATCAGCGGTCTCCTCTTCCAGCGATGAAGGCGACGATGGTGTGCCTTCTCGCTCTATTCTTGGGACTCCACACCTACGCCTATGATGAGACGGCGGATCCGTCCGTGGTGAACGGACAAGAAGCGCCTCCTTTTAAATACACGGACTGGATGCTTGGCCTCATCAAGCTAAGAGCCAACAGCTCCAACTACAGGGCAAGCTGTGGAGCATCCTACATAGGAGACAACACGGTCCTCACAGCTGCACGTAAGACAAAGATGTCATTGCTAGTATCTGTCTTTCAGCGAAACGGAATGGTGGTCCGCATTGCATTCTATCGCGTTCCCTACTTCGCTTACAAGCCCTGCTCTACGACCTCTTTTCCTTAGAGTTTCAGCCTCAGTCTCTCTCTTCGCCTTCATCCATGTTGCTCATCCACCTTTTTCCTTTTAGACTGCGTGGAGACTGTACGGAACATCAGCAGGCTGAAGTTTGAAGCGAGGCGACACAACTGGAACGATACAACGGAAAAAGGCGTTCTCTTACACGCCGAGCAGATTGTCATTCATCCCCAGTACAATAGCTCAACTCTGGAATATGACGCTGCTATTGTCAAGGTGAATGGAGAGCTACAGCTCACGTCTTATCTGGAGCTGGACAACGGCTCCTACTCTGATGAGAGCCAGCCAAGAGTCTTCACAGTCTTGGGGTGAGTTGTTCCCCTTCATAATGGATTGCATGCATTTGAGCTCTTGCTCTCTGTTCGTTGCTTCCTAGCTTTTATGGCCTATGCAGTCCTCACTGTCTTTTTCAATGTCTGCCCGCCTTGGACCGCCTTTTGACCTGCACTTTGGAAACCTAGATGGGGATCCACGCTGAAAGTAGTCCAAGGCCAAAACGAAGTGCTGCTCAGCCCAACTTTGCAGCAAGCAGATGTAGAGCTTGTGTCACAGACCAGTTGCCAGGAAAGTTATGCCACAACTGCATGGGATATCCTTCCTTCCATGCTATGCGCTAAGAGGCCAGAGATCGACTCTTGTGACGGGGACTCAGGAGGTCCTCTCTTCCTGAATGGCAATCCACGTGTTCTGGTCGGGCTTGTTTCTTTTGGCAAGGGCTGTGCTCAGCCAGAGCCTGGGGTGTACACTCGGGTCTCCGCCATCAGGTCTTTCATTGATGGGACGATGGGCTGTCCATCGGGAACGTCCTTCACTCAAGGGAGATGCCAGTGACTTGATAACAAAGGGCCTCTGAGACTTCTCTCCTTGAGTGCCAAGTTTGGGTTGGGTCTCTAGGACTAATATACAGAAGCCACGCTCGTGCTCTGCACTCTTCGGAGCGAGACAACCTAACCCAGTCCTGTCTACTTTGGCTGGCAGGCATATAGTAGGCGAGGTTAAGGATTGAGAGAAGCAGCGCGAGAAAGGAGAGCGCTTATGGGGCTTGGATGTATTATAGCTGCTCTCTTCTGACTTAGTTTCCAATCGTCCTCATATGGCAGTCGTGATAGCCAAGTAGGGTTTTTGCAGTTTCGCAGTAGTAGGGTTCGCGGATCAGTAATGGACAGGAACCTAGCGCAAACAAGACGTCAGCTGTCTTGCCTGCTGGGGTGGTGTCATTCCTGTCATTGCAGTCCCATCAAGTCATGACTCTGGCAGGTTCAGGTTAATCTATCTCTTAATGCATTAGTCACGCCCAATTGTTGAACGTTGACCCGATGAGGTGGGCTGGAGGCCTACCGTAGACTAGCTACTACTGCCTGTCTGGTCTCACTGTGCAACATAGAACAGTTTCCAACCAACTCTGCCATCTCATCAGGTTATCAGAGGCCCACTCTTCTTATACCAGACATCTGCCATCATGGACTCCTCCACGTCTTCCCTCTCCACTTCCATTGAGAAGCTGACAGGAGCCCTGCAAACGGGACTTTGGTTTCGGCGCTTCATTAGCTTGAAGTGATGTGATATCCGTCTTGAGGTTACCGCATCCAAGATCAGTATCTCCTTAATGACCAGGGAATCATGCGTGGTCTCTGATGATACCGTGATCAATCCTCCTTCAAGTTTGTCCACCACCAGTCGGGCTTTGGTTCACTCTCCTCCTGCTGTCTGTCTGGTCTCACAGCCATCACGCCGGCTGCAGGACAGATTCTGATTGTCTTTAGCTCCATCATTGCTCCCATGACCTTGTGGCCTTCTTTTCTGAAGCTTAGACTGATCAAAGGAAAGGTATCTACGTAGGGAGTGGAGAACTCTTTTCGCTAGTACGAGGTGCTCCAGTTCGTCCTGTCCCTACCTGCACAGCTAAAGAAAGATAGAAGTAAGATCAGCCCAGGTGAGACCATAGCGAGGACTGCGCTAGTCGAGGACTTTATTCTTGACTTTGCTGCCTCAACATGTAGGCTACGGAGGCACACCGACGGTGCATGTAGACGTGGAAGGACCATGAAGTGAGGTGAAAAAAAGAAGACAACAAGGCACCATCCGGGCACAGTCGATAGACAGTAGAGGACGAAGCGACTGTGAAGAGTGAAGAGTCACAATCGTGCGGCCGGGCTGAGTTAAGCAGTGCGGTGGTCAAGCAGACCGCCTTATACTACGCAGCCTGAGCAGCACAGACCAAGAAGTTTAAACATCGTGACTTCGGCGAGACTTCCTCTCCATCTTATTTCCACCTCTCCACCTTTCTATCCCATAGATCCATAGATCCTCCCGCCTCCATCGCATGCTGCAAGCACTCCCATCTCAACAATTGTCCGACCCAGGTCCGCTTGGCCCTCAATTCCTTGACATCGAACACGCCGTTACCTCTCCAGTCTTCAGTCTGCTAACGCGCGGGATGCCGCCCAAAATTGACGAGGAATGGTTGACAGCTGAAGCCTGACTACTGGGCGCCCGCCCATACAGCCGATGACCAGCGCTGCTATGGCTGATGATGTGGTTGAAGGGAAGGATAACGAGAGAGTGAAGAGGCGGACAAATTTCCTTGTTTTCTCTCTCGTCATTTTTGCTGGGAAAACGTAGCCGTTAGCGGCATTCAAAAGTTGCCAGGCAGTAGTAATGCCAAAAGACATGGTCTGACTCATAGAGATGCGGATTATTATTGGTCTTCTGGTGATTCTGATGGGGGAGGAAGAGATCTTTCTTCTGATTGAAGCTTCAGTCTGTCTTGGCTCTTCTTCCCTGTATCGATCTACTTTTTCTCTCTCTCTCTCTCTCTCTCTCTCTCTCTCTCTCTCTCTCTCTCTCTGTCTCTCTCTCTCGCTCTCGCTCTCTTCTTCCCTCTCATGTTTTCTGTCCTCTTTTCTTCCGCATCCTCTCGCTGCTATGGCTGGCTCTTGCCAACTCGCAACCTTCCCTATCAGAGCCTGCAGTTCTTTGTTTACCCACTAAATAGCCGCAGCGCACCGCGCATTTCAAGGAGGACAGCCAACAGCCTAAGAGCTCGAAGTCTGAGAGACAGTTCGGAAAAGGTAGAGGAAGAGAGGTCAGAAGACACCGAGATCAATGGCAGCCTCTCCCTCGCTCTTCAGCTTCGCTGAGCAATGGACCTGCTGGGATCCCAATCCCACGACGCGGCGCGTAGTTGAGCAGGCCCTCCAGACCAAGGACGAGAAGACGTTGAACAACCTCCTCTCCTCGCGTCTAGAGTTCGGCACAGCAGGACTGAGAGGCCCCATGGGCGCCGGGTCTAACAGAATGAACGACCTTGTAGTCATTCAGACCACTCAGGTGAGGAGAGGCGGACAGTAGTTAGGCCGTCCTTGCGCATGAGATAGTGAACGAACGCCTGAAGGCAGGTGTAGAGTCAGGTAACCTTGGTGAGAGAGAGGAATATTTTGGAAGGAAGGTGTCAGTCGTCATTGTCCGTCTTGGGCTCTTTCTTGACCCCACTCTTACCTCCGAACTTGATCATTTATCCATCGCTCTTGCCAGGGCATCATCAAATATCTGGATGCTACCTTTGGGCCTGAACGAGCAAGATCAATGGGCTTTGCTGTGGGATACGATCATCGAGCTCAGGTTGGGCTAACGCTCTGGTGTCTCTCTCGCCGTCTTCTCCCACTCTCAACTGTGTGCGACGCTTCTTCCCAACCTCCTCGCTCTTCGCTCGCGTCTAGTCACTTCAAAGGAGTTTCCTCGAGATGGCCTAAGAACTGCTGCGAAATGCTTGTGTCTCTTGACCGCTATGGCCCGCGACCTTGGAATAGAGTGTCTCTGATGACCACAATTCTCTCTCTCTCTCTCTCTGTTTAGTCTGGCTGCAGCTCCAAGCAGTTTGGTCAGTATATCGCAGCTGTACTGCTTTCTCAGGGTTTCAAGGTTTATCTCTATGAAGGATATGTGGCAACACCGTTGGTGGTAAGGCTGACTGACTACCCCATCGCTCTCTCTGCACTGTCTCTTCCTCTTTCCGCGCCTTGCGTTCATCATTGCCAGACTTCTCCCTAGGTCCCCCAGTCGTCGTTGCACTCTTCACGCTCTGGCCACCTCATATACTAAGATATTCCCTCCTTATATCGCCTTGCACCACCTATTCATTATAGCCATGGTGCATTGAACAGAAAGGTTGCTGTGCAGGGGTGATGGTGACAGCCTCCCATAATCCTAAGCAAGATAACGGATACAAGCTCTATTGGAACAACGGGGCACAGATTATCCCGCCACACGATGAAAAGATTGCCAAGCTAATCCTAGAGAACCTTGAGCCTTGGCAAACCTATGACATCTCCTCCCTCAAGAAGGGACAGACCAGTGGCAAAGGAGAACTCCATATGAAAGAGATGAGTGCTTTGATCGAGAGCTACTTTGACGCGCTAAGAAGTCGACTATGCAGATACTATGAGGATAACAAGGTGGGCGTCTTTTTGTGTGGAAGAAAACCTACTTATCGAGCGAGCTGACGCTTGGAGGTCAGAAGCACCCCGTCCCTCGGACTCCATTATCTCTTCTCTCCCTTCCTCTTGCAAACTATAATGCGTCGAGTCCGTCGGGTGACGAAACCTTCTTTTGCTGTTCCCCCTTCTCGCCTCGTAGAAGAGCGCCTTGAAGATCACGTACACTGCCATGCATGGAGTCGGGCACGCCTTTAGCTCACGCTCCTTTGAGAGCTTTGGCCTGCGTCCGTACATAAATACAGAGGAGCAAATCAAGCCCGACCCTGAGTTCCCAACTGTTAGCTTTCCGAACCCGGAAGAGGTTTGTGCTGCGCTGCTTCCCTCTGTTTTCGTCTACCTTTATTGCCATTAGTGCAGATGTCAACGCCTCTGCTTGATTCCTGCTCTCTCGTCTCCAACTTTCTTATCTCCCTCCTCTCCTATGGCAGGGTAAAGGCGCACTTGCATTAGCCATAAAGACGGCAGAAAGAGAAGGAAGTCCATTTATACTCGCAAACGATCCAGATGCCGATCGCTTGGCTGCAGCGGAGAAGCTGGATGACGGGACGTGGAAGATTTTCTCTGGAAATGAGTTAGGAGCTATATTGGGGCACTGGCAGTGGAAGGAATGGCAGAAGGTTGTTGACAAACTCCTGTTCTCTCTGCATCCGAGATCCCCTTGGCACCCTGTTTTTGTTGTCCTTGGTTTGCTCTAGTCCTATAACTCTCGGTACCGCGTTCTGCTATCCTCCATTCTCAGTTAACCATTGGTACCAATATCCTGGCACCATCTTGCATCGCATCTCACTTGGTCGTCGCCCCTGCTGTGTGCTCGCCCGGAGATAGGCGCACCCTGGCCTGTCGGGGAAGGATGTGTACGTTATCTGCAGCACCGTCTCTTCCAAGATGCTGCAGGCCATCGCCAAGAAAGAAGGATTCAACTTCGTTGAGACGCTTACTGGGTATGAAGCATGCTCCATGTCGACATCAGTCCATGGCCCTCTGAAGCTATCTCTTTGGTCTCCATTCTTGCGTATCTGGCATATACTTCTCGCCTGATGTTCTCCCAGGATTAACTTGATGGTGGCTTCTTAACTTTCTGCAGATTCAAATGGATGGGAAATGAGACAGACGGGTTGCGGAAGGCAGGGAAAACAGTGATCTTCTCGTTTGAAGAAGCAATAGGCTTCTGCATTGGCGATATCGTCAAGGATAAGGTTCGAAGGCTGGTCCTACTCCAGTTGCCCCAATCTCTTCCTTATTCTGTCTTTGTAGTGCTAAGTCGTACTGCAGATTTTCTTCGTCTTTTCTCAGAGTCATCAAGTCTGAGTGCACCTAATGGCTGTTCTCTTTCCATTTACTCTCACGCAGGACGGAGTATGCGCCGCTGCGGTTCTGGCGGAAATGGCCAATCAGGTGAGTAGGGCACGCTCAGTGCTAGAACAGAAAGCTCATCAAGGTCACTTGTGCCTTGATGGAGAGACCTAGCATCCTCCCCTGAGCTTGAGTGTCTCTAACACGTGATGCCTCTATCATGTCACTGGCATTCGTATCAGGTAAACTCACTCATGCCTTTCACTGATGTCTGTTTATGCATTTTTCTGCAGATCTACAAGGCAGGGTCAACGCTGAATGCGTATCTTCAAAATCTTTACAAAGACTATGGATACTTCGTGACGTTGAATAGCTACGTCAAGTGCTACCAGCCTCCAGTGGTGGACGCAATATTCAAGAGGCTTAGAAATGACGGTAAGCCCCAGCACTAGCACTGCTCTTTTCTCTCTTCTCTCGCAGGAGCGCAGCCTTTGATATCGATTGAGTAGGGAGATGGACGTGTCTCGCTCCCTTTCTAAAAGCTCTATACCCAGAACCTCCGTGTTACTGTCTAAGAGCGCCTCTTTTTGGCTGATAGGGCACTACTGGCACGTCTGTGGCAGTCATAGCATCCGTTCGATAAGGGATCTTACTGTGGGATTCGATAGCTCGAAGAAAGATCTAAAGCCAGGTAAGGGGGAGAAGGAGGTGATAGACTGTTAGACGGCCCCTCAGCAGCAGGCGATAAGGTGCAGATGAGCAGCGATTGCGAAGAGCGCGAGAAGTGTTTAGATAATAGGGGACATGACAGTTGACGGGGAAGAGAAGAGAACGATGCGGTGGTGGTGGATGATGTCTTTCTTACGCCATGGTCCTTATGTTCCCTACATCTGTGTCGTCTCTCTCTATCCAGTCCTCCCAGTATCCTCCTCTTCTCACATGATCACCTACGAGTTTGCAAATGGCGCTATGATAACCCTAAGGACCAGCGGCACAGAGCCCAAGCTCAAGTACTATTGCGAACTGGCAGGGAAGGTGAGTGCTGCCACTTAACGAGAGACCCTACGTGCATGAAAGCAGGAACGTAGCCCCCGGGTTTGAAGGATAGAGGAAAAGAGTGGACGAGGGCGAACGTGCTTAGTGCGAGATCGACCGCAGTGGACCAGGGATGCACGGAGGAGGATGCAAGACAGAGCGGGATTCTAGATAAGGCAGCTCATGAACTTTGTATGCAGGAACTGGAGGAGACGACGAGGGAGCTCGCGACGCTGGTCCATTCGGTAGTTGAAGAGATGCTCCAGCCTGACATTAACGGCTTGGAGAGAAGAAAGGATGAGTAGGAAGGCTAGCTTATATGGCACAAGAAGCCCTGCTAAGTAATGGAAATAGTCGGAATCGTCCGTCTCCTCTTTGTTCCTCTTCCCTGCGCTCAACAAGCCAACCAAAAAAGGCAGCGACTGGCAGAGACTCGGCGTGGACCCTTTGCCTCTTCCTGAACGATGTCCGCATGCTAGCTGCTCCTTGCCTTGCACGAGGAGGCCAAAGAAGACAGCAGGGGCGAGCGAGGACATTAGGAAGCTTCTTGGCAGCAGGCACACAGAGCAGTTATAGGCAGTGTTCGTCGGCTGGCAGCGGTTAGCGGCTAGTGGGCGAAGGATCTGCCCTTTCAGGAGCAGAACTTTCTGATTGTTGCTGCTGCTTGTGACACGGTGGAACGAGAAGGAAGGCTTTCGGAAGAGAGAGAGAGGGAAAGAACCTCTGCACATTGACAGAGAGCAGAAGGAGAAGAGATTTGACGCAGGGGACGGAGGCGGAGAGAGAGAGAGAAGGGAGCTAAACGAACGTAAGAGGACTGTGCCGAGGCTGTGCAAGGCTGCAGCGCAGAGCTTGGTCCCTTACCATAAAAGGAGAGAAGAGGGTCACACGCTCCAGTTAGAAGACGGCACCATGGCGTTCTCTCTCCTCCGGCGGATGATTGTCTACCCTTCCCATGCCACATTCAGCTTGCTGCTGAGAGGCAGAAGAGGTCTTGCTTCTGCTGCTGGAGTCTCAGAGACGAAGAATAAGAAGAAGCGGTCGACACCTGCCACCCGATACTTGATTGTGGATGGCTATGCTGCAGAGGGGAGATTAGAGCTAAAGGCTGGAGGTCGTCGCCCTTCCCATCTCTGTTTAGCTCTCTCGACTGGCTATCTGTCCCACTGCATCATTTCCTCATTCTCTCTCTCTGGATATATACGTATGTGCCCTTCTGTCTCTTCCGGGTTCTTCTCTCGTCCTTGTCTCTCCGCGACAGGCACTCTCTCCAGCGTAACGCTTTCAAGTCTCTTCTTTTTCTGTTGGTCAAACGCTCTCTACCGGACCGTCAGATTGAGGCCCATCCATTTCTTTGACAGTGTCCCTGATCGTCCACTGGCTCTTTCCCACCGTTGAATCCACTGTCCGCTGGGCTATGGTTGTCTCCTGTCTCTCTGGCTTCCAGATCTCACATGCACTATTCCAATGACTGCGTAGGAGCTTCGCCAGCACACATTCTTTTCGACCAGATGCTGCAGCGCTACACTCCTGGTCCTACAGAGTGTGACGTGCTCTTTCCGTCTGACCCTGGGTACAGAGAGCCAGACCTTCATAAAGTAAGGGAACTTCTCTCTTTTCTCATTATTCTCTTTTTCCTCCTCTCCTCTCTTAATCTCTCACACTTCACGTCTTATATCTTTGGCTTCTCTGTCTCTCATCTTGTCTCTCCGTAAGCCACCCATCTTGTGCTTTGACGCTCGATGTCCTCGTCTTTCAAAACTCTGTCCCGATCTTATCTCTAACAATGCCAACGTCTGCAGTATCACGGCGTAGCTTGGACGGGATGCTCTTTGTGCATCTATTCAGAGGAAGAACGGGTCACTCGGCAGATCGAGCTCGCAAGGAAGATCTTCGGACTCGGTAAGGGAGACGACAGACACTTCAAAGTCTAACACTAACGTGCTCTCTGTTCTCGTTGTCTTGCTTCGACGACAAGATCATGTGCCCACCTGACTGCTTAGCTTTCTCTCCCTCTCAAGTTGCTGCCACGGTCTGACTCTGGCCTGGCGTTCGCAACCATTCTTTTTGTTCCCTCGCCCTAGCAGGCTTTGGGTCATATTATATGTGACGACGAAGCTATTTTATCGCATTCGCAGAGCCTCCTGTCAGATCACAGAGCTCGTTCTCCTTCTTTCCCTCAAATGTTCCTGTCAAGTTGATAAGACATCCCTTGATAGATTCTCATCGGTGTCATCTTCATCTTCTTTCATGGCCGATAGCTCTGCCCCCTGCCAATGACAGACATGAACTTTCGTCTTCTTTTGTGCTCAGGCATCCCTCAATTTGGTAGCTGTTGGGCTGTGCAGATAGCAGTTGCAGCTTCCGGTGGCCGCTGCGCCAAAAATCCTGCTGGTATATATTCCTAGGCATTTTCTGCTTCTGGACTCTCTCCCATCTTCCACAAGGTGTCTCTCAATCTCCATTGCCCCACTGCTCTAAAGAGGTTAGCCCTGTTGCACTCCTTCGGCATTCTCTCCTTTAGTCAGAATCAACTCTCTCACGTTGTAACAATATCTAATGTGTCCTGTCCTGTCGGTACCGCCCGGCCGTCCCCCTGCGCACATATGGGATAATCTCCGTTACGTAGGTAGAGAAATGGGTTTCGCTCGAAAAATCGCTCTCACTCCTGAGGGCCGAGGCCATCCTCTTTTTCACAACCGCTCTTCTGTCTTTGACGCCTTCACATCGCATGAGGACGAAGTCACACATACAGCTCCAGGAACTATTGTCTTGGCGGGGAACCCGTGGACCAGAGTTCAGGCCGCAGTAGTCAAGTACCTCAAGGCAAGACCGCAAGAACAAAGAGAGAACAGACCAGCAGTGGCTTTCCGTTTCTCTATGCCCCGCTCCCTACTTGCTAATTGTCTTTGTTGCCCCTCTTACTTCCCCAGCCTATTGCTGAACTATGTTTCTCCTGCTAGGGCGAGTTCTGGGGTCTCCAATATCATCCAGAATATAACCTCAAGGAGTTGGCGCGGCTTACCTATTGCAGAAGAGAGAAGCTGACACGAATGGGATTCTTTCGCAGTGTGGAAGATGCCGAGGAGTACGTCAGAGAGCTTGAGGAGCTGTATGAGAATCCGAAGAGGAAAGACCTGCGATGGAAGTATAACATTGATGATGATGTCCTAGAGGATGTGGTGAGGTGCAATGAGGTTATCAACTGGATTAACTTTCAGGTATCCCCTTATAGACAGCAGAAGCTTTAGAATAGGGAGAAAAGAAGCTTTAGGGTAGGGAGAAAAGACGGCCAAGAACAGCGACAGAAAGAGTCATAAGGAATGCAAATAAAGACAGTGGAGCCTTTTTAACGACCGATCGGGAGAACTGTTAGGTGTAAACACTATGGGCAGCAAATAATGGAGGAGAAAAGGTAAAGAGATGAAGTGCCCTCTGTCCTAGCGTCTGCTGTTTGCTAGGACACTGTCTTGACCTTGAGAGAGTCTCTTAGTGTCAACGCTCGTAGTAAGCATTCCTCGACTCCGTCACAGAGGTCTCCTTCAGTCTGTCTTCTCGTCAGCACTTCGGAAGGGAGAAACCATCGAGCGTCTAGCGCATCGTCTGCCGGGAAAAGGGATGGAAGTGGCGTAGGAACCTCAGTCATGATGTGAGAGATTACATAGTGGAAATCAACCACATGAGAAGTCATGCTGCGAGTGATGGCATCCGTCGTGTAAAAGAAAAGATAGTTGTCCTTGAGGTCAACCTGGAAGAGGGTGATGGGAGAAGTAAGAGGCGGAACATCATCGGAGGGTTCTCAAAAAACTATGGAAGAGGGAGAAAAGAGGAAAAAGGTATAGAAGACCAAGGGTCATTGACGATCAAGCGCTAGGAGAAGAATTGGCACATGTCAGCCAAGGAACGACCATCGACGAGGATAGAGCAGCTGGAAGAGGAGGGCGAGTCAGGAGAGAGCAGACACACGAAGTAGAAACTTCATTTGGAAAGCAGAGCAGAAAGTAGAGTGTGAAGTGATATGGAAGAAGCAGCGCTTCTCTAAAAGAGAAGAACCGGCGATGGTCAGCTCGCGACAACCTCAAAAGGTTGGTCGCCCGACCTGATGCGGAGGCCAATGAGGAGAAAAGAACGTTGGAGAGGGAACTTGAGCTGACCTTAAGTCCTGTCTCTTCGAGTAGCTCTCGTTGTCCTGCATCCAGCGTACTCTCTCCCCATTCTACCTTGCCCCCAGGGAAAGCCCAGAGGCCAGCGGCGGGAGGCTTTTTCCTCCTGATCAGGAGAACTCTATCGCCACTAAAGACCGTCACCGCCACGCCCACCTTGGGAGCCTTGGTAGCTTGACAAAAGCCATCAGAATACTGTTAAGCTCCACCTATCCTCCGCTTACTTCTGCCCCTTTACCCACTTACACTCTGCTATACCATGATCATCGAGTCATGCAGCGCTCTTTGCCGTGACTTGTGCTACTTCCCTTTGACCGCTTACAGCTAGTGTCTACCGCTATGACAGCTCCAGACGGACTAATCCTACCATTTATATTCCTCGCTTGACTCTTGAAAGCTGTGGTGTCTCCAGTATCCTGACCTAGCGTCTTTCCGCAAGAGGAACTCATGAACGCGAGACCTCTCACCCTTCGACCTGACAGAGCCGATCCTCTAAGAGCAGCCCACCAACACGCCATTTATCATCGTCTGCGCTGTACACTGCAAGGTCAGTCACTACTCCCTCACAGAAGCTACTAATAAGAAGACATCTCAACTGTCATGGGCATGCAGCAGGCTTGCCCCTTGCTTGGCAAGGCCCAGATCTCAGATCCCAGATTCCACATCGGGGAATATAGAGATCATCGCCCCTGCAGATCTTCATCACCGTGAAGCTTTTGATCGCTCCGAAGACTGCAAACATAAGGGAAGCTATCCCTTCACACGGGGGTCAGAATAGCGCTAGTAACTCAGTACAAAGACCTAATATACCGTCCAAAGGGGACAAGATACCCCATTTCGTCGCATCCTTCAAGTTAGCTACCTCTTATATTCATATTACACGGTGCTTATACTTGTTCTCCTATTTCTGAAGACCAATGGAAGTATTATAGGCTAGTTGTAATGTTATAACACTGAACAAGGAGCCACGTTTGACCCAGTATATTCGTATATGTAGAGATTTTGTGCGCGAAATGGTGAATGTCCTTTAGCTTGTTCGTGGATTATCCTCACGTTTCCAAGAGCTCGAGCTCGAGTGTCTGTGCGAAGCTCTGGTGATGGGAGAAGAGCAGGGCATACAGAGACTGGCAGAGCTTTGCCTAACAGGAGAACTGATAGAGGAGGATCCACCTTATCGAGCCTGGCGGGCAGCTAAAGCTTGTCTATTGAGATTGCAGCGGCAGCCACGGTCGGGGCTCAGAGACCGTCGACTTGTGCAAATTCTAGCCTTTGTAGCCCGCAACTTGTTCGTGTCATTGCGTTTGGGGAAAAGATGAAGAACCGCATGACCGTCGTAGATGTCAAGGTGATGGTGGAAGAGCTGAAGGAGAAGCTCGTTGGCATGCGGTGCGCGAATGTCTATGATTACAATCAGAAGACCTATATGTTCAAGATGGCGCTGCCAGATAAACCGAAGATCTTCCTGCTCATGGAGTCAGGCATTAGATTCCACGCCACCGACTATGCCAGGTGACTGCCGCTCTTCTGCAGCGTTGCATTGGTCTATAAGAAGTATCACCGTTCCTCCCAAGTTCGGAGCTGATGAGAATATGTTGCTCCTCAACCGCGCCTGTGGAGCCTAGTATCTGCTTTTTTATAGAGCGCCGATAAGTCTTTGAGGCTTGGCTCACCCTCTTTGGCCCTCCCATGCTTTTCTTGCTCTTGGCTTAGGACCAGCCTTACGATCTTCTGAATGTCTAACCACTTCTCTACTAAAAACTCTTTTGGCAGAGAGAAATCAGACATCCCGTCAGGCTTCAGTATGAAGCTCCGTAAGCACATCCGGACCAAGAGATTAGAGAATGTACGACAATTTGGGATGGACCGCGTTGTCGATTTCCAGTTCGGTCTAGGAGAATCTGCCTTCCATGTGATACTGGAGCTTTACGCCTCAGGGAACATCATCCTCACAGACAGCAACTATGAGATCCTGAACCTGCTTCGAACCCACAAGTACGAAGAAGATGTCGCTGTGGCGGTCCGTCAAGTGTATCCCATCTCTCATGCTGCAGATGGAAAGATAGAGCACATGCTGGAGGGTGAAGAGACAGACGACCAAGGCAAAAGAGTTTACCTCTCTGAGGAAGAGGTTGACGCTGCTGCCAGTCTGGCAGATATAATAAAGAGCATAAGTCCCACGCTGCTTGTGCGCTGGCTGCTGAAGAGAGCTTCAGAAATGTCAGCAGGGAATAGCGGAAACGCCAGGCAGGAGATTGATGCAGACAGTACCACTAAGGACAAAGGCAAGAAGCAGAAGGACAAAGGGAAGAAAGATTCTGAGAAAGCAAAGAAAGAGCAGGATAAGAAGCAAGCAAAGAAGCTAAACTTGAAGCAAATACTCTCATCCAAAGGCTCGGGCGTAGAGGCTTTTGGCCCAGTCGTGGTGGAGCATTGCCTCGTCTCTGCAGGTGAGCTTCGCCGCAGCTAAACCCTCTCCTATTCTGAAGCATC
>FLMG01002747.1:42149-52567 GCA_900088475.1 Hyphochytrium catenoides
TCTACTTCCTTACTTCTCCGCTCAAGTCGGAATAATCCTCCCCCTTGAATCCGCTTCTTGACAACTGGACAACAGCGTCAACCCTTCGTCTCTCATCATGCGCTTGAATCAGCCGCTAAGAATGATCCCACAGGTCTCAAGCCAAACTTGAAGCTCACGAAAGCTGAAGATATTCCTGAGGAGAATGCAACGAAACTCCTGGAAGCACTTAGAGCCGCCCCGAGGCTTATAGAGTCGTTAGGGTCAGCAGCCAAAGATACTTCCTCTTCTCATTCTTCTTCGAGAACAGAGGGCTTCATTATCTTGACGGACGTGGTCAATGATTCTCAGCAGGTATGTCTGGCAGGTGCTAGTCTCCTCTTTTTACGTACGGGGGAGCTTCGAAGAGGACAGCAGAGCGACGACTGCTCAGCAAAGCTCTATTTATCGTCGTTATGGTTGGCGTTACAGCGTTCTGTCTCTTGGCAGCTCCTTACGGCGCTCTCAACAGGCGCGAATTGAATCGATGGACGGATCAAAGTTAGGAAAGGAGCAAGAGGGCGAGAGCGCTTTATATGAGGACTTTGTCCCTTACCTGTTTGCTCAATACCACGGTATGTTAGAAGGCTGTACTACCTAAAATTGCTTTGGAACGTCCCTTCGGACTGCTGCCACTCTGTGATCTCTTTAACATCATTTGCATCTAATCTTTACCTTGATTGACAGCCTGCGCATCGATGTTAATTCACCTTTCTTGATAAACAACCCAGGGTGCAAGTACATCCAGTTCCCTTCTTTCGGTGCCGCCGTGGATGAATACTTCTCTCGCATTGAATCTCAGCAGGCAGCAGTTAAGCGAGCGGCGGCAGAGAAAGCAGCCTTGCAGAAGGTATAGTTTGAAAGGGCTTCCCTCTTGCCATCCCTTCTCTATCCAAAGCTTGTATAGCTTCAATGAGATCCATGTACCTCTATGTTAGACTGTATCTCATGCATTATAGGGAAACAAAGAGCATCTGCATCTCAGCACCTCTTAAACATTTCCCCATTGACGAGATTATGTTGGAGTCGGTCTTTTATGGCCGCGTTTGGCTCTCGTTGCTCAACGGGCTGTCTGACCTTTAACATTCTTCGTGAAGGTGGAGCGTATCCGTCAGGACCATCAATCCCGTATCAAGTCGCTAGATGAGGCTCAGAACGAGCTGAAAAGGAAGGCTTATCTTCTGGAGTACCATCAAGAAGACGTAGAAAAGGCTCTTTTAGGTACTGTTGCTTTATCTACCCGCATTCACTAGTGCCCCACTTCGCCCTCTGCTGTCTTTTTAAGCTTGTTTCTGTATGATCTTTCTTGTCTCTTAATGTGGCGCGTAAGGGAAGAGGGCATTAAAGTCACCGACATGTGGCTAGTTGGGACCTGATAAGAGAGAAGAATGGAAGACTTCTTCAAAGCGGGTGAAGAGCAGTTTAAAGATGTGTGAGATGTGTGCGAGATCCGCGATGGAGATGGACGAGGGGAGGGAGTTTCCTTGTTTTTTGCAACTTTTTATCGTCTCTTCTGCGGGATATCGTGTCGCTATTCTCGCTGTCCTTCGTCTCTTACCATTCTCCAAAGTCCTGCGCAGTGCAGTGGAACATGGGGTTAATTGGAACGATCTATGGGAGATGGTGAAGCAAGAGCAGAAGAGTGGGCGCAACCCCGTGGCCAACCTTATTTTTAAACTCAAGCTTGCGGAACGGAAAGCTACCCTGATACTGGTAGGACAGTGAAAGAAGCCTAAGGTCTCCTGTAGATTTGCAATGTGCTTCCCCAGAAAAAATGCTTCTGTGCATCTTCCCTTCCATGGATGACAATAACCTCTGGCCGGCTCTTCTCTAGGTGGATGACGAAAGCGAAGGTGACGCCCCTGCGGTCCTGGTAGATGTAGATATATTCAAGTCCGCCTTCGCAAACGCTAGAGACCAGTACTCCTCCAAAAAAATTGCGGCGGTAAAGGCAGAGAAGACAAAACAAGCCTCGGAACAGGCCATTAAGCAAGCTGAAATAAAGGCTGAGAAAAGCTTGGAGGAGCAGGTTCGTCGTCCATTGTCCTTTGCTTTGCTAGACTCCTCTGGTTAGCCTCATCCTCAAAACGTGAGAGGCTTTGTGCCTTTTTTGTCTCATCAAGTTTCGCGGCCTTGCGGGACTTACACCGACGGCTATGCTACTTGACGCTGTTCTTGGGGACATATATCGCTCGAATTTTTCATTGATCTGTCTGGATTGGGCGCCTTAGCTCTTCTTCCCTTTGTTCTCAAAGTGTCCAGCCTTCGAGCTTCCTTATGGTTTGGGTACCTGACCCTCGTACTCCCAGGAAAAGAAACGCACCATCCAGCAACTACGGAAAGTCTACTGGTTTGAGAAGTTTCATTGGTTTATTACTTCGGAGAACTATCTAGTGCTGTCAGGACATGATGCCCAACAGAACGAACTTCTAGTGAAGCGTTACATGAGGAAAGGGGATGCCTACATACACGCTGATTTGCACGGAGCTTCCTCCTGCATCCTGAGGAACATCAACCCCAGTCTCCCTTTGTCGCCTCTGGCTCTCGAAGAAGCAGGGGCTCTCGCAGTGTGCAGGAGTGCCGCTTGGTCTGCGAACATGTCAGCAAATGCGTGGTGGGTCCATCCAGATCAGGTAACACCCATATCCATGAGCCACAGACAGAGAAAAACTGAGGCCCTTCCTGTCCTGGCTTGTCCGTAACTGCTTCACATCTCATCCCTTTTCCCTGGACATCTGAACCCTTTTTCGGTACAAGAAGTAGATCCTAACAGCAGCTGGGACTGTAGGTGTCTAAGACAGCTCCGTCTGGAGAATACCTTACGACCGGTAGCTTTGTTATTAGAGGAAAGAAGAACTATCTCTCACCAGTCAAGCTGGAAATGGGGCTGGCACTCCTGTTCAAGGTTTTTCATTGATAAAGGCATCTACCCTTGTGTCGTCCTACATCACATCTTTCTTTCACCCCTGTCTGTCTCTGCACAGTATCAGGTGCTGTAGGCATTTCTAGACTAAGTAGATCCCGTCGTCTATGATGTCATCCCATATAATAGGTTGATGAGACCAGTGTGCTTCGCCATCTGGCAGATCGACAACCCCGAGGTTTAGCGGATGATGAATCCACTGTTGAAAGCTTAGCACGCGGAGTTCAAACTCGCCAAAGTAAGACAGCTGTCGCTGCTCATGGTATATTGACCTTATTCCCGCTCCATCTACAGTTTTGTTCTCTTGGCACTTTCGTACGAAATCTCTGCTAGCACTTTCACTCTTCTCTCCTCTTGCGCTAGTCTTTCCTATCCCAAAGGTGGTGCCTAGTCTTCAAGTTTCTCAGTTGCCTTAGCACTTCCTTAACTCTAAAAGTAGATCTAGCAGGCGCAGAGGAAGACGAAATGGACGACAGTGAGGAGACTAATGTAGCAGAAGGGGAAGAAACATCTCTAGAAACGGACGAAGCTCAAACAGCCGGCGAACACACGGAGGTCCTAGAGAAGAAGGGGCTGACGAGCGACCAAGCAAAACTAGTTGAGAATACTCAGGGTCTGCAGTTAGAGGACATGGAAGAGGAAAGAGAACACGAAAGAAACGAAAAAGAGGGAGGAGATGGTGACAATGACGAGGAAGAAAGTGTGCCGGAAGCTGGAAGGAGCGAGTCACAAAGCGGAGATGACGAGGAAAACGGCCTAGTCGGATCCCGAAATGGGGGAGAGGATAGAAGTGGAGGAGAACAACAAGGAAACGACGGGAAAGGAAAGAGAATATCTGCCAAAGAGAGAAAGTTAATGCGCAAGGGTCTGACCTTAGAACAAGCTAGAGAGCATGTAGCACGGCAGGTCAAAGAGCAAGACACAGACGATAGAACCGTTGCTTCAGTCACAGCGAATACTTCCGAGCCCAATCTAGCCCAGAAGAGAGGAAAGAAAGGAAAGATGAAGAAGCTCAAGAAATATGCTGATCAGGATGAAGAAGACCGTCTGCTCATGATGGAAGCACTAGGAAACCCCTCGAAGAAAGATGAGGAGAGAAAACAGAAGGCCCAGGGAGACGGTCAGAAAGGAAGATTTGAAAAGGGTAACAAAGCAGTAGTTCCGCCGTCTTCAGAAAGCGCTCAGACTGACAAGCGGGAGGGAGCGCCTGAGGGCTACAAGCGACCTTCACGGGCCGAAAAGAGAATGGCCAAGGTAGGTCAGAGAAGAGAACAGCTAGTTCGGTGCACTATGCCTGGTATAATTGCACAGGATAAAGTATCTCTCTCTCAAGCTCCTCGATCTACCCTCCGTCTCCGTCCCGTCCTCTCTTTTCCCTCTCTTTCCTACGGATTTGGTCCGCTCTCACACCCTACACTCCCCAGGAGAAAGAGGAGGAAGAGGTCAAGCAGATCTTGGAGGAGGAGAATGAAATGGTAGAGCTCCCAGAAGGAGAGAAAGTGGATCTTCTCCATTTCTTCATTGGCACCCCTCTACCTGAAGACATGTTGCTCTTCGCCCTTCCTGTATGCGCTCCGTACTCGGTTGTCAGGAACTATAAATACGCTGTGAAGCTTACACCTGGGACAGGAAAGAAGGTATTTGAAAGCTTCTTGTTTCTTTCTCTTTTATCTGCTGCCTCCATTGGTCGCTAACCCTCTTTCGTTGTTCTGGTCCACTTTTGCCCGTGGTTGTCGTCGGATAGTCTTCTCTCTCCGTATCTCCGTGGGACCACCCGTAACACATCCGCTCTCTCTTTTCCACCACTGACACTTTTCTGATCCTGCTTTGCTCTCAAACTCCTTCCCTTTTTCTCCATCTTGTAGGGCAAGGCAGCCAAGCAGATTATGGAGCTCTTCACCCGGTCGCCAGGCATAAGCAAGCGAGAGAGGGAGCTTATGCATGGTATCACGGATAACGAGATGGTCTCGACCATCATCAGCAATGTAAAGGTATCGGCCCCAGGTTTGCAGGCGATGAAGAGCAATCAGAAGAAGCAACAGAAGCAGAAGGCGAAGAGTAAAGGCAAATAACTCCGTTCAGCTAATAGCACAAGAGATTCCAAAAGAAGTAGATGTCAGAAAGAAGTATTTGTCAAGCTTGAGAGTACGTCGGCGAAATTTTTGAGAAGAATGTGCAAATGTGGACGGTGAGATGCGACTCGCTAGTAGACGGAACGAGTCCTCCAAGAGAGCAAAGCCATGCAGCGCAGCTTAGGAGAGAGTTGGAACATGAACTATCAATAACTTGCGAAATGGAAAGCAAAGTGGAAAGTGGACCCAACAGACAGGATGCAGGGGTCGCCAGTTTCATGATGACTGCACCTAAGACATTGACAGCAGCTCATGAAGGGACACCAGAACTAGCCGACAAAGAAGAGAGAGAGAACCTTCATAACTAGGAAGAAGCCTTTCAGCAGAAGCATCCACCAATCAAGCTGAGAATTATAGAGACTGACTTGAAGTGGAGACTCTATGATATGCTATGGACGACAATCAAAGCTATTGATGTTTACAGGACTATGTACAATGCTCTTGCCTCTCTAGGAGTGTGTCGGCAGGACGTTGAAGAAATGATACACCTCTTCCTCATCCAAAACGCCGACCTCAGTGCCGCACTCCCCACAGCTCACGCGGCGGACCCCGTCTTCAGCAGACTTTGCACATACGGACAGTAGAGAGGAGAGTTAGGGGGGAAAACCAAGGAACCTTCAAGAGAGGATGAGCATCGGCAGAAGGCATGTACTAAGAATGAGCCATGTCACGGAGGGAGAATACTGTAACAGTGAGCTCGCCTTATAAGTAGACACAAGCTAACGCAACTTTCTCAGCTTAGACCAGCGAAGATGCAGGAGGAGCACGAAGTGAAATAGATGGGAAACCTGTGTCTCAGTGGACTCGTCATCCTTCTTCCGCTTGGTTGCTCCCTTTCGTTCTCCGTCTCTCGTCTGAGCGCTCGGTCTACCTCCCACGTGGCAGTTAATAGCAAAGACAGCACGCCATTGATTGAAGTACCGCTCATGCCTAAAAGCTCCATATCAATCAGACTAAAGTCATCAAGTTGGTAGGAAGGCAAAGGAGAAGACTCAAGGCTCAACGCGCGGCTAAACATGAACTGACAGCAAACTGTTTGCTTTTGTCAGGAAGGGCAATGCGGAAGTGTGCAAAAAGGCGGGACGCATCACTCTTTACATTTGGCAGTCCATGCAAACAATGGAAAAGCAGCAAGGGCAGCTCAGAACCGCGTCCGACGCTTCAGGCTTCGTCTCCGCCTTTGAGACTCCAGCACCTGAAAGAAGGGAAGGTCCATGGTAGAAGAAAAGGATAGAAGAGGAAGAGGAGTCAGAGGACCAAGGAACCACAATATTCGAGACATAGAGACATGGGGACAGAGCAGTAGACATAGAGACATTCGGGCGTGGCGGGAAAGATAAGTAAGGGGAGACAGACGGATAGGAACAGGCCATGCACCGCAAGGTGGGGTTGCCCAGCAGTATGGGGATAGTCAGACGCTACTTACGCAGCTCCCTAGCCACCCATGCAGCGTCCTCATCGTCAAGCTCTTCTCCATAGAGCTCATCAGGGCCCTCAAACATAAACTCCTTCTTCTTCTTCTTTCCCTTTTTCTCTTTCTCTGGCTCATTGAATCTAGGAGGCAACGGCGCACCTCCCTTAGCAGGGCCAGCGCCTCTTTCTGCACCTATACAGACGAAGAAACCGTCAGGTCCTTGTCCTTGAAGTGAATTTTCTTCTTGCCCAGTGTCCCCTTACCCTTGTCATCCGATTTAGTCTTACTGGAAGAGCTACTACGAGGGCCTACAATAGTAAAGATGGCAGATGAGAAGAACTCGACAAGGTCGAAGAGACAGAACGAATGCAAGGAGGTAGGGATTGCGGGAGTCAGACGGAGGAGGACAGGGTAGCAATTTCTGATGTCAAGCAGAGGAAACAGATACATGTGCCGAGAGAGCGGAAAGGATGACGACGCAGGGAGCAAAGAAAGAGACGGCCTAAGGCCAAAAGCCTTTACCGTCCTTTGCGCCTAAATTCCACCGTCGCGGCTCCGCGCCAACCGCGACATGTCCTGCCGCAAGGCTGACACTGTCTAGCGAGGCTTCTAGGGACTTTAGACGTGACTGTAACTGCCGGCGCAGCGCATCCTCCTCTTTTCTCTCCCTCGGTTGCTCTGATATCGCTGCTTCATCTTCATTTCTCTTAAACGAGAGACCATCAACAACAATGAGGCGAGGCCTGAAAAAATTATGGTAACAAAGAGACCTCACCACTGTCGTTCCAGGCTCTACGGATGAAGGAACAGAGCTCCCTGCATCATCCGTCCGGCGGTACTTAGAGGGACCTACGCCATGACAAGCAGGACAGGGATTCTGAGCCTAGAGAGAACTAAAGCCAATGGGTGTTGGAGAGTGTAACCTGAGCCGGCGAGCCCAGTTGGTCTGGTTTGGCCCTCTTCTGCATCATCCACATCGCTGTAGTCCGTCGCACTGTCCTCCTCTTCATAGTAACTCATTGCACGTACCAACGTCTTGCGAACATTAGCTTATGCATGGCATCTCTAGAACAGAACGAGCGCCTGCCGTAGTGCGTAAAGTTGGGCAACTGCACCCAGACGTCAAGCTCCACCAGCCCAAGAAGCTTGTCAGTTGGCAGATCTCAATAAATAATGGAGATTCTGTGTTGGCAATGGTCTAAGTTGCGAAGATTCTGCGAACAGCAAGGACACTCCGATCCCCAATAATGGCCCAATTCCTATTCTAATAACAAATATATTGGTTCCAATTTACGATTTTGGTAAGAATGCTCCAAAAGACCTGCTGTAAAAGGGATCGGAGGATGATTGTGAAGCTTCATGAAGCTCATCGCCCCCCTGACAGTTGCTATTCAAGGTGTCAAGCTGCCTCATTGGCACCATAGAGGAGGACTCTGCGGATTGTGAGAGAACGAGAAAAACAGATATAAGACGCTTAGCTGCCCGTCCATGTCAAAAGACAAGATCTGGCCTTGAGCTGGCGGGCAGTGAAGAAAAGAAGTGACAGGACGAGTGTGATTGAGACTCTTGATCGACCCCTAATGGCGGTGAAGACAGCCTCGACGGGTAAGAGTCTGCTAGAGTTCAGCTCCTTGCTCCTACAGATTGATCTCTAATGGACTTGTTTCCTTAGATTATGAATATATGAAGCTCGCGTGTGAGCAAGCTCGGCTTTCCGTGCCTGTAGAGACTGCGTAAGTGGAGATCTCTTTTCCTTCTTGCCTTAGTAGGTTCTTCTCTGCTGTCGCTTCCCTTAGAGTAACCCAATTACTACTACCGCAGCTATTGTGTGGGCTGCGTCATTGTCAGCGATGAGGGGAAAGTAGTCTCGACTGGATTCAGTAGAGAACTTGAGGGCAACACTCATGCGGAAGAATGTGCGTTGAAGAAGCTGGACGGCAAGGTATATGGATATTAATGGTCTCTTGTCTGCAGCCTTCTTGTCCAGCTCTCTGCCTAGATTGTCTCTCTCTCAGCCAAGGTATGCGTCTTAAAGATCTTGCCGACAGGCGGAAAGGACGACAGTCTACTCCACAATGGAACCCTGCAGTAAGCGACTTTCAGGGAATCGGCCTTGCGTAGAACATATCATAACGACAAAGGTAATATCTCAACCAGCGATAGACGGGCGAGGGAGAATGAATATGGACAATAAAGCACGGACAGGAGAAAGAGAGAGAGAGAGAGAGCGAACATGGCTCTAAAAGCGTAAGAAGACAGTTAAGAGGGTATCAAGGGAGGGAGCGAGGAGAGAATAGGCGATCGAGCGCAGCAGAGGTTAGTATCCTCAGAACGAAGAGGAGAGCTCAGAAAAAACTGCTCTATCCTCCAGGTCCGCAGAGTAGTCGTTGGCGCTCTGGAACCTGCAAACTTTGTGAAGTGCGAAGGGATACAGATCCTAAGAGATGCAGGAATAGAAGTGGATCTCTTGCAGGGCCTTGAAGAGGAATGCCTCGCGCCCAACAATCATATACTGAAGCCAAAGGCGGAGATTATTGACTTGGAAGAGAAGTAGGAGAGAGTGAAGCACACATAGATAAAACAAGAGGAAGAGAGAGAGGGAGACAGACAGACAGAAACAGAGAGAGAGAGAGGCAGAGAAAGGCTAATCCTTGCCGAGAAAGAGAGAAAAAGAGAGCAGCTGCGGATCACAGAGGAGACTCTACGACGACTTATCCAGCTAACAAGAAGTCCAGAAGTGGAAGTTAAGGGACACGAGATAACAGGGAAGCGACGGGTCGAAGAAACCACGCAAGCCGGCCCCAACCCTGACGGGCTCGTGACGGACAAAAATCTTCCTTGCAAACTTGAGGGTGTCGCATTTATGGTAACAATAAGGAGCTGCAGGAGCGCCCGGAAGACGGCTACACCAATAAATAGTGGAAACGAGGGAAACAAGTAATGAAACAAGGGACAATTAGCACCACCACACTTTGTCCCTGTAACCTTAGAGTTCTGGGATTGGCCGCAAAGAAACAGAGGATGGGCAAAGCTCCGCCAGCTCTGTGGCCACGATAGCAGGAGAAGGTAACTCCGATACATATAGGACGTTCCAAGGTGCATAGATCTTGACTCGAGTGTTACTCTGAAGGTTATTTTTCTCCGCCCAACTGCAATTACAGGCAGGAGAAATGGAAGGAAAAAGTAGCCGTGGTGAACACGAGAAAGATGAGTGCAGCGAACCAAGGCGAGAAAACTCAGAAGAACAAATAGAGGTTAGAATGGGCGAGGGTAGGTGCAGTTATAGGACCACAGCACTTTCAACCGCCTCATCACTGCTCAACCAAGGAACAAACAGCCATGGGGTGAATTCGGTAAGCATAAAGTTCTAACCTGTAGTCAAATAATACGGTGACGTAGGAACCTACACACTTGAGAGTCTTGTCTACGGAAGACGCAAAGTCTGTACTGTCTCCCTCCCTTGATTCGGCCGTAATGGCTTCATCATTCGCATCATAGACGTCATGGAGGTAGCACCAGGCGGCATAATGGCGCGAAGAGTCCACACGACCCCTAATGATGGTAATAGCCAACCATGGCCGTACCCGAGGGTTGTCCAGAGACGAACGATGGCTGGCCTGCACAGAGATTTATCGATGAGGTGAGTAGAATCGGGATGAAATGTATGGACGGCAATGACAAGACTGGAAGGTAGCAAACAGGGATTAGTGTCAGACTCACCGTAGCAGAAGAGGAAAAGAGAGCGATATCTCTCTGCCTACTTCGACTTGAGCGCCCCAAAATAGCAAGGGGTCCTGAGAGAAATCTGGATGGACTGTTTCTCTTTCGTTTCTTGGGGCTCGGAGTGGTTTGCTGTCCAGTGCCATTGATGCTTCTGGTTAAAATCGGCGAGTGACCAGCCGCGCGGCTGCGCAGAGCTCTTCCGCCTGAT
>FLMG01002747.1:53580-65312 GCA_900088475.1 Hyphochytrium catenoides
TTGACATCGAAAAGGTACTGACTTTCCGCGGCGTTGATGTCACCTCTTTGGCCAAGGGTGCTTCCTACGCCAGAGCTAGCAGTCTCATCTGCTTGGTTCTGAGAGAGAGAAAGATGAAGGCTATAGTTATCATCCTCTTGTTCAGCATCTTCATCCTCTTTCGGTTCAGGTCCTGCCATATGGGAGAGATAAGGGAGGTCTATTACGAAGTCGAACGGCACTAACATAAGTGACAGGACTGGAAGAGTAAGATTGGTAGTAAATGCCCTTCTGGGTCCAAGCGCAGCTACCTAATTTTTTGTCACATACCAAGTTGCATTATAGATCGCCGCTTCAAGGCACGGCGGCTCTTTCTGACGCCAAATGACGACCGCTTTGTAGCCCTCCCATTTGTAGACTGCTGTTGCACAGATTCGCTGTCGTGAATTGACTCTTCCGCATCGTGAGACTCCTAAAGCCAGAAGTTGTTAGGACTTGAGATAGCACTAGCATGGATATGGAATTGTATTTACCGTGTAAGAGTATGTCTCCTCCAGGTACCCCACGGAGCCCTGAGGCATCTCCTCGCGGTCATGATCATAGAAGATTTGTTCATCTAGGTCACAAGCGCCACGATAAGGGTCTCATAGTAAACTGGAGCAGCCAGGAAAGGTTCACACATACCCTCAGATTCATAGTCCTCTCGGTTGGACTGCAGGGAGTTCATGAGGACTAATGACTTATTTGCGTTGCATGCGGGCGGTCGACGGTTTGGGGTGGACTAATCAGTGTTGTGGTATACCAAACGCTTCTGCAGAAACTATTTCAGCAGGCTTTCTATGAAGCACGCGAAGGCTTCCCTTACCAAAAAAGAAGCAGGATGCCATGTTCTGTCGTTTGCAGAGCCTTTTTCAATAGGCTTCAATTTTCTCGCACTTCAGGATGACTGGAATGCGAGCATCGTCATACGTGGTCACAACACGCACTCTATCAGAAGAGCAAGCCGCACCAGCCATAATAAGAGAGGCAGCTACTGCCGACGCATAATCTCCACTTCTTTTCGTTTTTCCTCCATATCCAGCCCAGAAGCTGATTTCTGAAGCTCCGCTGGCCGATAATCTGCAGAGAGAAGACGCTGTTGCCGCAATTTCCATCACAGACACGACCAAATTGACTCTATTCTCTGTGTAAATGCTTCAGACAGGACCGTAAACGCTTTCAAGGTCGGAAATTCGGCCTCTGCAAAAAATCGCCATTATTGAAGCTCTTTTTCCCGCCAAATTGTGGTAGCTGAGATACACGCTTTCTTAAGTGCGTCGTACACGTTATGTGAAGTATGTGTTGCAGTACAACGGGAAACAGTTCACTTCATCCGTTTCGTCTCGGGACATCAGCCATCACCACGGCACGTCTTCACCTACTCCTTCATCATCATCTTCTGTCATAATAGTGGAGGTTGCCACCGGCCTCCAGCAGATCCGGGCCATTGGAAAGAGGAGGCGCTGTGCAGATGCTTTGTCACCACCACATCAGCCTTCTTGTCGCTGCTCATCGAGTTGTTGTCTGTGGTCTTGGTTGTTGCCAACAAGTAGTAGTGTGTCCTCCCAGAGCAACAGGGTAGAGAAGAATCATACTTCTTTCCTCCACTTCTTCTGCTCAAGCCTCTTCTTCTGCTCAAGCCTCACCAATACCCGCATACTCCTCCCTCATCCTGCAATCATTTGTTACTGCGGCTTTTGTCGCCTGGTCCTCCACGGGCCCTCGCCGGACGTGTGGTCTCCTCACGCTCCCGATGCCTGCGTCAACCGACTTGTTCTATCATTCGTGATTACCGTTCCTGTTTGTTACTAGTAGTGCATCCAACAGCAATGCGCCCTGCTTCCAGACTTTAACCTCGGACAGAGGTGGCACAACGTGGCCGACCAAATGCTGTAGCTGAAGGCTAGGCATTGGCTCGTATGCATGAGGTTGCAAAAGTATAGTCTATATTAGGCCGACCACTATGTTGGAAGGAGTTCAGTGAAAGCATGGAACATCATTGGAACGTGCGAATAAAGGCGGATGATAGTATTCCGTCCTAGTATCAACAGAAGAGCTACGTGGTGACGACAAATGGTTCTCCTCTCTTGAGCGGCAGCAACAATCACAGATGTCCCAAGATAGTGAGGACCAACCCCTTCCCTGCAACGGGTCAAGTCATCCCAGGATGAAACCTTCAGCGACAGAGGAGCAGCCCTTAGGCTTCAGTCAGTTCTCAGCATTACGTTCAGGTCAGGTGGTCAGGAATAATAAGGGATCAAGTGAATCAACGCCCAGAACGAAGGCACGATTTTGGAGGTTGTCATTCCTCGGCAGTGCTTTCAAGTCTATATCGTTTTGGGCCTCATTGCTCAATCTTTTAGGCTCGGTGGGATATATTG
Source organism: Hyphochytrium catenoides (assembly GCA_900088475.1). NCBI lineage: Eukaryota > Hyphochytriomycetes > Hyphochytriales > Hyphochytriaceae > Hyphochytrium > Hyphochytrium catenoides. Next base: position 55,980 of record FLMG01002747.1, read on the forward strand.
CAGCAGATTTTGCTCGAGGATATATTGGAGAGCATGCCGCCTTCTCTGGTGCACTTTATATAGTCCTCGGCTTTAGCTTCCTCTTTGATGCAGTTCTTTACTTGCTCAGCTGGTACCCAGCATGGCCAGAAAGACTTTATCCGGACTTTGCAGCAGAGGCTATCAACATTCTAGGCAGCTGCATATATGCATCGACGTCTATCATGTACCTTAAAGAGTACAATCCTAACGAGAAGTTCGTGCTTATCGACGCAGTCATAATCTTGGAGTACATCGCAGCCGTTCTTTTTCTGTTTGATTCTCTTCTCTATGGCGTGCCCTGGTTCAGAGAGGCATGGCAACCATTCGTCGAACAGAGAAAGCTCGTGATAGAAAGGAAGAAGGAGAACAAGGAACGGGAGGAAGTGCCACTGCCTACTGCCACTTCCAGCAGTAGTCAAATAGAGAAGAGCGGCAGCAATAGAGGCATGCATCAACAACGTGCCATCACTGCTGCCCCGCAGAAAAAAGACATGGAGACTTGTATGGGTGGTGGGCATACGAGCAATGGACTAGTTGCTATTATTATGGCCTCAATTTGCAGCATAGGATTCTGGGAGAATGCACTGAACGTGCTCCCGTCACTTCTCTACGTCACCGGCGGCACTCTGGGTGTGTTCGTGCAGTTTTTTGAGGAGAAGGAGCTAGGTAAGTTTGTCGTCAACCAGAACATCTCTTGCCCTCAGGCCGCCAACTTGGAGCATTTTACCGCTTTTCTACGGAGCCAGAAGATCTACTATAAGGACGTCCGAGTGCCAGAAAGGTCACTATTTTGCAGGGGAGGAGAACTGCATATTGACTTGTTGAGATTAGATCATAAGGATATGAAGACCCTAGGGATCACCAACCCCAAGGTTGGGTTTGCGAGAGCCCTTCGTCTGGCTTCTCAGGTCTATGTGGTTGGTGACGTGCTGTGGTTCCTGGACGCGTTGATCTCCATGTTCTGCTGGTTCCGGAGCGTACGCAACTTATTTAAGGATAAGAAGGTCAAAGAAGGAAGCATAGCTAGTGAGGAAGCATGATGGAGCCTACAATGCTCTATTAGCTTGGTAGAAGAGGTGTGATAGCCGCAAAGTAAAAGAAGGAAGGTGGCCTCGCAATCGTTCTTTGGATGCGACAATAACGAAAGACGCCTGTCCATCCCTGACTTCTTGTCGTGGTAGAGTGCCTGTACTTAGAGATGGCTAGTTATGAGACTGTTATATTGTCCTATTTGTGGTGCCTCTCTTGATAGTGTACTGACTTCTATTGTTCCTGCTACTACGCTACTAGGGTGAGCCTCCAACGCTACTCTTCATTCGCTGAGTTCTCTCTGTTCCCACTCTTCTACCATCTTCCTTTCTAGCGCTGCGGGGCGCGAGAATACTCCTGCCTATAAAGCCCTGGCCAGAAGAGTGAGAGCAAAAGTGACTGGAGCTTCTCCTCATCATGATCAGCGCCGCCACTGAAGGAGAAGCGAGACAGTAGTAGAGAAATGAAGGTAAAAGAGATTGGGAAGCTAATAAATCAAGTCTTTAGTATCGCTGAGCACAATGATGATGTCCAGGAAGGTCAACCGATCAGCCCTGACCTGCTGCCATCACTGCCCCTCTTCCTTCAAAAACTAAACTAGGATTCTTCTTCCTTCTCCAACATTAATAGTGAGGCAGGAGGAGGAGGAGAACGCGTTGAAGAGTCAACCAGAGCTTTGTAGCTTCTCGTCTCCTCTTCACCTTTCTTCGTCTTCTCCTTCTTCTTCTTCTCTTCCCGCCTCTTTCTTCTTCTTCTTCATCCACTTCTTCTTAGTAGTAGTAGAGCTAGCAAGGCCAGCTGTAAGGCCTTAGTAGTTTTCCTAGTAATAAAAGAATGGAGAAGGAATCGATATTCTCTCGTCCGTTACAGGCCGGGCTGATGCCTGGACCGTTAGCGGCTCTCCACAGGAATGTAGGGATGGATCTCCTTGGAAACTTCAAGTGACCCATCGCCTGGCACCTTCTTCCCACGCTGTCGCTCCACTAGCAGCAGGGAAGGAAGGACCCGACTGGAAACAGTCACCGACAGATGAGAGAGAGACAGAGCGAAGAGAGAGAGAGTGAGAGAGTGGACGAGAAGAGAAAGAGAGGAACAGAGAGTGTGAGAGAGAGAGGAAGAGAAAGTGTGAGAGAGAGAGGAACAGAGAAAGACAGGGGAAGAGAGGAAGGGAGAGAGAGAGGAGACAGAGCCAGAGAGAAGACACATGAGAGAACACAGAGCAACAAAGAGAGAGAGAAAGGGCTGAGTGGTGCACAGACACAGCAGCGGTTGGCAGGCAGGTTAACCAACAGTCTCATAGAGAGGTACAAGAGAAAGGCTGATCCTTCTTAGAAAAAGTCCGTCAATTTCCAGTGGTCGTAGAGGCTAATAACTAAGAAAAGGAGCAGAACATGATTCCGTTGACACCTCAGCACACCGCCTGCTGGATCTCAGGCAGCTAATCGCCTTCTCCTCAACCATGAGAATGGCTCTTGAAGAGGGAGGTAACTGATTATAATGATGGACTGTGGTGCATCTCGGCAGTAAAGAAGTAGTAGCGAGCCCAGCCACCCACACAAGCAGAAAGTGAGGCCACCATAGGATGGTGAGGACGCTTTGATAGAGATGATAACGTTGTTTTGTCTAGATGTCTCTTACTTCTCTTTGTTCCCGCTTTCTCCTCCAGTATGAAAAGTTACCAGGCCCTTTTTGCTAGTCCTGCGCCGCCGTTGTGCAGAAGTAGTAGAAGTTAGAGCACAGGGTCGCACGCTGATGAGAAACACTGACAGCGTCATGTCCAGACAGAATTGAGCATTAGTTGTCCTGCTCCTCATCACGCGACGGTCGTTATCACCCTGTCATAATGGACAAACGCCGAGATCTACAATGCGGGTAGGCCATCGCCGGAAGACCGAGGCCGAGGTCTGCTGGTCCTTCCAGAAGCTTGGGACCTTGGCCTTCTGGAACTCGCTTCTCAATGTTCTGGGTTCAGCAGGTTATGTGGCCCAGTGGGCGGCCATATTTATGGTCAATGAAGAGGAAGTCTTCGGCTATTCCCAAAGATTCATTACGCTGGTGCTGGCTTTCATTGTCTTGGTTGACTCACTTCTATCTCTCTCCCTCTCACTCCGGGGCCCAGCTGGCCCACAGCCTTTCTTCCCTGACCTTGCTGCCGCGCTTCTAAACGTCGTCGGGAGTATTATCTATGGCGTAACGGCGGTTATGACAGACGAGGGATATATTCTTCTACTAGAGTACATCGCTGCGCTTATCTTTCTGATAGACTCAGTCCTATACTGCATGCCTTGGTATGAGGACGCTGGAAAGAAGATAGACAGTGGAGAGAAGAAAAGAAGGAGCTCTTCCTCTCCTCTCAGTATCCGACGTCATCATGGTGATATTCACAAGACTGGCAAGAGAAAGAAAGAGCAAGCATGGGAATGGAAGACTCTGTTGTCTTCCTTAACCTCCTTTCCCTTTCTTCGAATCCTGGCGTCTGAAGCATTGTCTCTTGAGTTCTGGGAGCATGCGCTAAATATTCTTCCTTCCTTACTCTACGTTTTAGCGGGCACGTTGGGACTTTGGCTCTTCGTGCTTCAAAGAGGTCAGGATTTTTATCTCTGGTATCTTCTAAATTATCGATGCACCTCGCGAGGGAGGCCTAGAAACCGGCTTTCTCTCTCTGCCCTCGTCCAAGGAGCTGGAGAAGGGAGAGAGAAGGGGTCTCGCCGTCAACGTTGCTTCTTCTCCAGAGGAGAGAAGACGGTCACCAACGTCATACTTTACGCAGAGACACTTCAAGCACTGAATCTATGGGTCTACGTCCTGGCAGATACACTCTGGCTTTTAGATGCTTTTCTTATAATGCAGTCGAGTATCCAAAGTGCAAGAGAGGAAGAGAGAGAAGTAGGTAAGAGGCGAGGGCAAGTCGAGAGGAAGAAAGAACCAACGGATGGCAGTCTGAAGGCAGATACTCTACATCTCTTTCCGATAGCGCTTGACAGCCAACAGAGGGATGGGAAAGAAGATTTTCGCCTCTCTCTCTCTCTCTTCCATCATGAAGAAGACAATACCGTGGCGGCTAGAACTCGAAAGAGACCAGTGCAGCAAGCACCTGAGCTCTCTCGCTCTTCTTGGCCAAGATATGAGACCGTTGGGGCCCCTTCCCTCCCTATCCCTTATCAACCCCAGGGCACTCTGGCTTTATCACCTCCTTCTCTATTCACCTGAACGCTTACTGACTGGGAGGGCGCCTTCCCCTTAACGATCATGGACGTAGGATAGGTCGAATGCAAAATTTTCTTCCTTGACCTCCGAGCTACGTATGGCCTACCAAGCGTCGAACACGGGAAAGAACGCATGCAAGGACGGCTCTCCCTCTGTCGCATCGCTTCCTCTCTTTCTATCCTCTTGCTTCTTTGTTTATTATTGAATCTCTGTTTCTCTTTAACGAGGGCCCAGCTAAGTTCCTAGCAATCAGCTGTCCGAAGCTTAGTAAATCCTGTCTTCCCTGCTATAAAATATATAAACCTCGTGTATCTTGGTCTTCTCGCTGTACCTCTCTCTCTCCGATCGTTTAGTTCGTTTTCCCTTACTCTGTTTGACGCTATTGTCTCTTCTTGCCAAGTCTCGCTCTTGTCTATTCTTGCCAAGTCTCTCTCTTCTCTCTCAGTCTCTCTCTTCTGTCTCGGTCTCTCTCTTCTCTCTCAGTCTCTCTCTTCTCTCTCGATCTCTCTCTTCTCTCTCAGTCTCTCTCTTCTCTCTCGGTCTCTCTCTTCTCTCTCAGTCTCTCTCTTCTCTCTCGGTCTCTTGTATGATATCTGCTTTGCTGCGCTTCCGCGTCTCTCTTTCCTCTTCTCACTCCCTGCTTTCTATCCCCTAATCTCTCTCTGTCTTCATCTGCTCTCTTCTCTCCCCTCTCAGGTGGGGAAGGTACGGCAGCTCTAAACCAGGGAAAGGCACGCCATCTGATTCTCCAGCATCCGTTACTGAAGTGACCGCTAACGTGCGGCTCCTCGCTTCTCAAGGCTCCGCCTCAAGCTTCGTCTACTATCAATCTCTCCTCTCTTCTCCTACTTCTTTTAGCCCCTCTTAGCTCTTCTATTTGGCTCACTGTCTCTCTCTCTCTTTTCTCTCTCCGTCGCCTCTCTCTGTCCTCTTCCTAGTCTGTCCTCTCTCTCCCTCCTTATGTCTGCCTGCCTCTCTCTCTCTCCTCACTCTCTCTCCACTCTGTCTCTCTCCTTCTCTCACTCTCTCGGCCCCACATATCTCTTTACTCCTTCTTCTAGGGAGTGCCACCTTCACTCCTCGGTCCTCCGTTTCCTCTCTTGTCTTTGGCTTCAAATATTGATATTCCCGCATTCCCTTCTTCCCCGCGATATTAGGGACCGCATGATCTCTTCGAGTTGCTGATGAGCACCAAGGAAGAGAGGAAGACCAAAGCAGGGCCATTCTCTCTCGCTCTCTTCTTTGCTGCTTCTTCCAAGCCTCCGCACCCTGGCCTTCTGGAGCTCTCTTCTTGATATCTTGGGCTCTGCAGGCTATGTGGCCCAATGGGGCGCCCTCCTTATGGTCGATGAAGAGGAAATCTTCGGTTATTCTCATAGGTTTGTTACGCTGGTGCTGGCCATGCATGATAATGCTTCTTAACTCTCTGTTCTCTCTCTCTTCCTCTTTATCTCTCTCTCTCTTTCCCTCGATCTCTTTCTCTAGCTCTCTATCCTGCTTAGAAATACTGGCCGAAGTGCTCAACGTCCTCGGCAGTGTTCTTTATGGCATAACCGCGGTGTTGACTCAAGAGAGAGAGACTCTCGTCCTCGAGTACATTGCATCGATTGTCTTCCTCGTAGGTTCTCTCCTCTACTGCTTCACATGGTACCATCAAGTAGAACATGTGGCTAGAGACTGCCGCGAAGGGAAGAAGAAAGATAGCGAAAGCTATCAGGGCGTCGTGAAGAGAGAAGGGAACCTGGGAAAGGGGAAGTTCTCTCTTTCCTCTTCTCTCCATCTCACCTCCCCTTCGCCATTTAGCTTAGAGCTCTGGAAACATGCGCTCAATGTCTTTCCTGCCTTTCTGTACGTCCTTGCGGGAAATGTGGGACTCTGGCTCTTTATGCTGCCGGGTAATGGCGACACTGAGCCTCGACGTCTAGGTAGACAAGGAGGAACTTTTTGTCTGTCTCCTCTGCTGTGTCTTCACCCTTCGGTTAGCCTCCTCTCTGGTAATGATGCTTTGTCTTCCGCTCTGCCTTCTCGGTCTCTCAGGTCCTCTTCTCTCTTTCAGCTACTCTTGTCTCTCTTTTCCATACATTAAAGCTTTGTCTCTTACGTCCACTCTCGATTCTTTCCTTCTCTCTCTCTTCTGCAGGCCTGTTGACTTCATTTCTGTCTCTCTCTCTCTCTCTCTCTCTCTCTCTTTCCCTTGGAAAAGGACCCTTCTCTCTCAGAAACGAGGAAGAGAGTTGTCCCATAAATGCAAACAATAGTGATCCGCTCCTTTGGTATCTCTTGACGCACGGCATTCCCCTGATAGCTGAAAGAGGAAGAAGGACAAAAGTAGCCGCAGCAGCAGCAGTCTCTCTCCCTTCTTCTCTCTCACAGGACTATAGACAAACAGTAGAGAACGCCGTCTCTCAGCACAGAGTCTCGCTTGAAAAAGGGAGTCTAGGGCTTTATGTGCTAGCTGACTGTCTCTGGTTCTTGGGAGCGATGCTCTCACTGCACTCAAGTATGACAAGTGCTAGAGAAGAGAGAGAGGGACAAGGCCAAGAAGAAGATGACAAGCTAGAGAGAGATGGGACTAGATCAGCTATGGTCTATAGTTACACTCCATTGTGAGTTTGCAAGGAAGTATGGAGAAGACCCTGTCTTACCACGGGGAAGGAAAGAGTTGGTTTCCACTCAGGGCAAGCAGCCAACCTCATCACACCGGAGAAGAAAGACACGAACCCAGCTTCATCACTACCGACAAGAAGAGAGAGAGAAACAGAAAGCGCGGAGGATAAAATAAGAGTGATATGATAGTCGGAAGAAAGAGGCGGAGAAGAGAGACAAGAAGGGAGAGAGAAGCTGGAGAGAGAGAGAGCGGGAGCCCGCGCAGACGTCACACTTCAGCTCAAAGGTTTGCCGTTTTATGTCACTTGGACACCTGCAACTAACCTCCGCTGAATGTCCTTCGTTCCACCTTCTTGACCGTGTGGCCGTAGTTAATATTACAAAGTACTTCTCGACGGCTTATCGTGCTATCGACCTTTTGCCGCTAAATGGCTCTTCCTTTCTCTTTCTCGCATCACTCTTATATCGGACCTGCTCTCCGTGCCTCTATGTCTCTCTCCCTCTTTCTGGCTCGTTCCGCAAACCTACTGCATCTTCTCTTGAACTACAGCTGTTTGCCCAACGATCCGGCCCATAACTCCCTGCGCCGCTTGCCCTACGCCATGAAGAGATTGGTGAAAGATGTAGACTCCTGCCCACACAGCGCTAGACACGAAGATTCCCATCATCCGTAAGCCAAAGTCCAGTCCGCTCTTCACCATGGGACGCACGGAGGAGAAAGGGCAGAAGAGAGACGTGATGACCTCCGATGGGTTATAAAAGTCTTCCTGAGAGGCAATGACCCATCTTAACGCTTGTCTCTTCTCTTTTCCTTCTTCTCCCGCTTCTTGTTGTTCTTCTGGTCGTAGAAGTCTGAGAGTGAAGAGCGAGAGGACCCTAATCTCTGTCTTGGAAGGGAAGAATAGAGGATGGATGTGATACCGCACTTCGGTCATGACTGTAAGTTTCTCCCTGTCAATGACTGCAACCGAGGATGGCATAAAGAGGATGGTCAGCACTCAGGTGAGATCAACTACTAAGAAGCGTTAGGCCACATTGAAGAGCCGATGGAGACGAGCCAAAAATAGGAAAGAAGAAGAAAGGAAGAGAGAGAGAGAGAGAGAGAGAGAGAGAGCCAAACGGAAAGAGGGCATGAAAGAGTGCTGAATGGGACGTGGTGAAGAAAGAGGCCAGGATCGTATACGGACAGGTAGGAGAAAGAGAGAGAGAAGCATGCCAGAAGAGAGACCTTGCGTTTGTATATAAGGAGAGCGATGAAAAAGGAGACAGACATTGATGGGGATAGAAGGGCGTGGGAAGCCAAAGAGGCAGCTCCTCTTACATGTCTTCTCCACCCTGACATTTTCAATCTTATAGCTACAGCGAGCCAAAGTGCCAAAGAGCCGCTTCACGCCCTCCTTCCCTCGGATGACCAGCGTGGGATGGATGAACAGCGTATCAGGAGCAAAGACTCTATCTATCGTCGCCTCTCCAACGGCAAGGTCCTTCGTAAGGATGGAGGAGACAATCCTCTGCCAGTCCTCTGAGAAAGGGTCTTCCATACTGCCACAAAGAAAGAAGAGAGAGAAAAGCGAATGTGAGTCGAGGGAGGAGGGGAAAGAGAACTCTAGCTGACAGCAGAGAGATAGACAGAGAAGCGCGTTGCCGAGCAATGGAGCAACTGGATGAAATAATGGTGCGAGAAGTAGAGACGGCAGGGAAAGAGAGTGAGAAGAAGCTTCAACCTTTCCAGTGTAGAGCTTACTGTCTTGCCGCGAACAAGTCAGCCTTAGCAAAAGGTAGAAATATACTACGAGGCTGCTCTTTAAGGAGAGTCTGATAGTCTGGTTCTCAAACGAACATCTATCTGCCGCTCCATGCCTTCGTTCCGTTTTGGAGGGGACGGGGGATAAACGGAGACTTCAAGTGAGACGAGAGAGAGGTATAGACGCACACAGAGAGAGAGAGAGAGAGAGAGAGAGAGAGAGAAGAGATCGGAGCCAGAAACAGAGAGAAAGACGGAGGAGGGGAGAGAGGGCGTGGCGCAGGAGCCAGTGCTGCGATCTGTACAAAGATCTGAGGAGATCTTCAAAAGATATGAAAGAACAAGAAATTTCTTCCTCTCACGAAAGCTTCCCCGCTAGAAACATTTCAACCACCCCAAACATTATGACCTTTTGTTTACCATTCTGTTGCTATTTGTTTCATTTATTGCATCGCCCGTGAAAGAATAAAAGATCTTGCCCCTGATGGGAGGACAGGAGCAAACGCTGCTGTCAGGACGAGCAGGGGATCCAAGATTGAATACGCTTCTCATCACCCTCTTTCTCTCTTCTGCTGCTGCGGCTGCGCGCTCGTGGTGCTTTTTCTCTTCTGCTGCTGCTGCGCGCTCGTGGGTGCATTCTCTTTCTCTCTTCTGCTGCTGCTGGGCGCTCGTGGTGCATTCTCTTTCTCTCTTCTGCGGCTGCTGTGCGCTCGTGGTGCATTCTC
>FLMG01002751.1:0-12442 GCA_900088475.1 Hyphochytrium catenoides
AAGGATAGCCCTACACTCAAGCGGACCGTGAGTCTTTGTGGCTCTTCCTTAGGAAACTCTTGGGCACGGAAGTGAAGCCAAAGTGGAACAATGGTTTGCGCTTAGACGATTGACATTGGAGTGGGATCCGCTGCCATGGCGTTCATCAACTATCTTCGCAGTATTATCTGCATTATCCATGAGAGAGCTCCTCCCTCTCCTTAGTATTACAAAGCAGGCCTCTTCCTGGGTGTGTCACGTGGAGCAGGTAGGTGTATTAGCTCCTTGGCAGCTCGCCAAGTCCACATTTGTGGCTTCTATCGAAGTCTGCAATGTATCTCCGAGGCTACTGGAGCACCTAGTGACGGAGAAAGAAGGAGAACGAAGAGCTAGTGCCTTTAGCTGGTGCGAGGAGGGAGGGCGGCGCTTCATTCTCCTTCTCTGCTCTTGCTGTTGGGGCAAATCTTGATTATGTGAAGCACCTCGTCTGCAGAAATCTTCATCTTCATCCAGACACCGCCTGCACATATAATAATGGCAAAGATCATCAGACCGAAATTAGCAAATCAGCTATCAAATCCTCCAAAAGTATGAAGGAATCAAGGCCAGCGCCAACTCATGCGTTGCACGAGAATAATACTGAGTTCCCAACCTAATCTTTTTCTGTTTTTCTCGTAGCCGCTAACGGCCTGGATTTTGACTTACCAAAGTAGAAGGAACTTCTCTCGTCTTTTCTTCGTTTCTTGTTCTGTCATCGTCTGTCTGTCGGCCCGCATCGTCGGTCTCCTGTCTCCTCCTCTTCTGTCTCCTCTTCTACCACCGCTGTGCTCATTGCTCGAGCTTCACCTTCTGCTTTCTGCTGTTTGGTGGGAAGGGGAAGAAATGTACTCTTAGCTAGAGAAAACCGCAGCGTCGATAATACGCGGTTAGTTCTACTGCTGCCGCAGGGAGGAGCCAGACCAGCAAGCCTGGCTGCAGTCTGGAACAGTTACACGGCCATTGTCTAGGGTCATGACATAGAGCGCCAAGAGACGCATGTGTGAGGTGGGCAATCTGTTGTTGGGCATCTAGGCTATGAGAACCATGCGCCGCTATGAGCAGGAAGAACTGCATAGGTTCATGAATGAGTCTTTGTGTCACCAGACCTATGATGACGACCAAGGGTCACAGTCCTCAGCTGTCCTTGAGCTCCTAGAGAATATAGACTTGAGTGCGATTCCCTCTGCCAGAGCTCAGCAGCATGGCCACTATCAAAGGAGTAGGACCAATCAGTCTCATGAGGACATTCTTCAGTTCCATGAGCAGATGGAAGTCTACCATCGCACCCGAGCGTCTTTTCCTCACGAGCTGCTCGGACAGCCTCCCTCGCCCAAGCGACCGCCCCTGCGCATCATCAAGCAGAAACCTCAGCAATCAGAACCGGAGAGTGCAGAGAATAATGAGAGCTTTGGTATGCCCACGTACTTCTTCTCCTCTTTCTCTCTCAGTTAATCTGCGTGCATTCACCCCAAAGCTTGCCTACGGCCTAGATATCCGTAGAGCGGGAAGACTTGAATGCAAGAGTAATCCTTCTCAATCTACTAGCGGTCGTTTGCCGGTGACTTGGCACTCGACCTCATCAAGGCTGAGAATATTATCGGCATCTTAGTGTACCGACTCTACCCGGTCTATCCCTCTTTCTCTCTCTCTTGTGTCTCTCACTCTCTCTCCGCCTGTTAGCACCTCGTCTCAGGGCTGTCAAGAGACATCATCGTCTGTACAGGCTCCCTGCCATGCCCGGTCTCCTTTCTCACCTTCCTCCTCTCTTCATCTCTGCAGTGAGCCTGCCAACCCATCCCATCAGGAACATCCAGTGCGAAAACAACGCTCCTGTGCACCTGTAAGGCCATCCTTAACCCTTGCTGAACCTCGGCACGATGCTAACCATGCTCTTTCGTAGCTTCCATCCCTCTGTAGACAACTCTCTCCTAAGCGGCCTATCCTTCTTCAGCGGAGAGACCGCTGTTGACCCCATTGTAGGTGCCAAGATACCGCGCTTTGTGAAAGGGCAACGAGACAGAGAGAGCTGTGAAATGTAACTCCTTCTCTCCCACTGCCTTTCAGTCCGATGCTGAGCGAATAGCCCAAGAGACAGCCAAGAAGAGGAAGAGCCAACAGCAGAAGGTATGCAGGACCCCAAAGAGATCGAGAATGGCCAAAACAGTCCGCAAACTTCTGCTTCCCTCATGTCTTGCGCTCCGTCTAGCTCAAGGAGTTCCAAGCACGTATCCAGCAGCGACTTAAGAGCACGGCTGCACCCAAACCAGAGCCAAAGAAAGCCTCTCAGGTGCCGGTAAGAACTCCTGGTCTTGGGAAGTCTCTTCTCACTCGGACTCACGTACATGCGGTCATCCTCCCAGCAAGCAAAAGTGGCATTCGGACGGACTATAGAGAAGGCTGATCGCCGGGTTCTGCCAGTGGAGAAGAGTGCAGGCAGGATAAACAGTCAATCTTTACCCCGCGAGTATCTTGCCAGTTGTCTAAAGAGTTTCCCTTAGGGTCAGGGGATGTAGAAGATGATTTGAAGAAGAAGAAGGCAGAGGAGGAAGGCAAACCAGAAAGGATGGAGAATGAGGAGCTTAGCCTGGCAGAGCGCTTTTCCAAGGTAAAGTTCAACGTTCATCGCGACGAGACCTTCAAGGAGGCAACACTCTAGCTGACAAAATTCCATTTGAAGTTGGAGAAGCGAGTGGAGGAGTCTCGGAGGCTGCTGCTGAAGTATGTAGCAGGTGAGCTTCATATTGATGTCTCTTCTGCTATTGACTGTGCTCCTCAACACCACGCTGCAGTAAAGCCTCAGGCGAAGCGCTTAGTCCGAGAGCCGGCGCTAAGTGCATCCTCAGCCCTGGCGAAGAAGGCAGCCAAAAGTGTCGAACGAGGTGCAGTCGCCGCTCCAAAGGCTGCAGGCTCCCTTAGCAAAGGGCAAGGCGACTCCTCAGCGACTGTAGCCAACAGCAACCTTGAGGTGGGAGGAGCTGATGCAAGGAGGATAGCTGCTGAGAGGAAGTGAGTGGCACAGTATCCCCTTAACGCTTCATTACCCTATACTGATGTCCACTCCATCTCTAAAGGTCTTCATCACGGCCCGGTCTAGGCCCCAAGAGTCGAGTGAAGAGTAAGTAAAGAAGACCGAACTTACGCTTAGGCGGCTCTGCTGATCACACGTTCAACAGACCTCACTAAGGGCGAGCGACACCTGGAGAAAAAGGGACCAAGAAAAGCTTTCCAAGCGGCTCTGGACGCAATGATTGACGCCGTCCAGGTATCAAAATCTGCTGTAAGAGCATAGGATATGGAGCTTAGTGATCCCATTGCAGACCGAGGCGATTGAGTTGAAGAAGGAGAGCACGTCTTGAAATCGAGCATGGCAGTTTGAAAGTGGATCTGTGGGAGGCGAGGCTAAGAGTTCCCGCTGGGCCGAGACAGCGGCCCCTTAGAACTTTGTATTGACTGTATATGTACTCTACCCTCAGAGCTAGAATGTCTCTGACTAAATTAGCGGAGAGCAATGATTCCGCTTACTATGTGAATAGATAATTTGTCATGCGCGAGCGGCCCCTGCGCACAAGCTCGTGAGCTGGTCCGAGCGCTTCAAAGATCTGGAGTAATAGCTTTTGAGCCGCATTTTCATTCCAGCTGCGATCTCTCTTCAGTAGCTGTAGAAGAAGAGACCGCAAAAAAATAGCGGAATGGACGGTCAGGTCCTCCTCTGTCAACGAGAGCTTTACAGACTTAGGACCGTACCTCTATGCCTTGGTCTATTGCCTCCTCATATCTGTGCTCATGGAAGAGGGCAAGTGCTAACTGGTGGCGGCTATCATGGTCAGCAGGGTTGGCTTGAACTTTCTGCTGCAGTTCTTTGACCTTCTCACTATCCAGACCTGCACCAGCGTTTGTCAGTGGCAGTCCCGACCCCACACGTTCGCTGCGGCCCCCCTTTTCGCCATGTTCGACTGATGTGCGCATCGCATGTCCTTTGGAAGGCAATATGACAGCCGGAGATTACCTGCGCCTTGCGCCTCGAGCTCAATGGCCGTCACAGTCTGGGCGACCTCTGGATAAAATTTCATCTCAGGAGAATATCTGGAGCATGGCTGACGTTAGGGAAGTGGTTTTACATCGATAAGAGGGGGAGAGTGAGAGAAGGAGTGCTTACTTTTTCCGAATATCTCGGCATATCTCCCGAGCTGCCTCATCCTGTCCTGCGGCTGCCGCTACACGTGCTTTGGAACAAAAGGATGCAAGCAGACAGTGTCAGCGGTAGTAGGAGGCAGAACATTGTCTGGAAAGGAATATTGGCGCAGACCTAGGCCAGCAAGTGCTTGCGCTGCCAGATCTTTGTCAACAGGACTCTTCTCTTCTGCTGTTGCGATAACCTCCTTGTAAATTGCTGCCGCCTCCTCAAACTTCTGCTCTGACGCTAGCTGCACACATAGATCTTCAGCATTATGTAGGCAGCGCAGAGCCGTGTAAGAGCCCCATACAACGGTCAGCAAGCAGTGTACCTGATGCGCCTTCTTTATTTTACCGACGGGAGACTCTGCGTCGGTGTAGCCAACAAGGCGAGTGAGGTTCTCAACAAAGGTCTTCAAGACTGCTTCTGTCTGTAGACCCTTGAACGTGTCCACCATCCGACCCTACGTATCAAGAAGGCGGCAGCATTGACATAAATCAACTACGCCCAAAGTAGTCGAAGGACAGCAAAGGTCATCCACAAATAATAATAGAGAGACAGACAAGGGTAAGCGGCAGTATGGACAGGAATGAGCAACCAAAATAAAAGAAGCGGGCCAGCAGACGAAGCTTTGGCATTCAAGACGTACAGAATCAGAGATCGACTAAGTCATGCGACGGCTGAAAAGCTGACAAACAGACAAGGCTAGAAGAGAACCGCACACTGACCTGATATAGACCAAAGACGGTCGGCAAGCTGTCAAACACGAGCAAACCGTCAGTTGCGCTACTAGCGGTCATGGAGGGCATGGGCAGGCAGTAGATAAGGAAAAAGAAAAAAACAGAGAGCTTCTCCAACCTTTGCACTTGCAGCCGCATCGCTAAGTCCTGGTTCTGGTCTACGTCTAACTTGGCCAACCTCACCCTACACCGTTGAGTTAATTGAGGATGTTGCCATCTCAAGACTTACGTCTAAAGTCACCTACCACCCGCCGGATTTCTTCACCAGAGATTCCAGCATTGGTCCAAGCTTCTTGCAAGGATCACACCACCTACACGCCCACCAGCAACAGCCAAGTAAGGAAGGTTGACGATCACAATGAGTACAACTTGAAGGAGGGAGGTCTTACTCTGCATGGCAGTCCAGGATAACCTGAAAGGGTCAGATACATAGCAAAAGTCAGCGTAAACGATTTTCATCATAAATACTATACTTCAAGCGTAACATTACCGGCACAGGACAGTCCAGGACCAGCTGCGCGAAGTTGCTCATGTCGACATCGACGATCCAGTTGCCAGCAAGAGGCTTCGGGGCTGTTATAGAGCGTCCGACATGGGGTGTTCAGAACGACGAAGTCTCATATATCCTTCGGTGCCGGCGTTACTAAAAATTCAAGCTTACCCGCGGGCGTTCCGCCTCCTGCTGGCGCTGCTGCTGGGGAGCCTTCGCCTGCTCTAGGCTCAGCGAAAAGCCTTGTGCTTGTGGTATATTGGCGTGTGCATAGCAGCACCAATTGACGGCTCTGTGGGGCAGCCAAAGCGGTCGAGGGACTTCTGAGAGCCAAAAAGGCAATCCGACCAGATGGATGCGAACCGCGCGATTGCAAGGAAAGCCCTTCTCCAGCTATTGGAAGACCAGAGCGTCGCTGGTGTCGCTGCAGCACTCTTCCGAGGGTACGATAAGCAAGCCTGCCGCCAACTGCCATGATTTGCTGTTCAGGACGATTGTCCTTCCTAGAACCTTCTATGCCAGACTGTGTCAACGCAAATCAAGGAAGCTCAAAGAGAGCTCAAGTTCTCTTACAGGCCCGATCGGCGCTATAAAGCAAGAGGCTGCTTGCTTTTGAAGCTTGGAACTTGTTTGAGCTCCTCCGTTCATCGCGAGGCACTTCTTTCTCCTTGCTCTTGAGCTCACAGGACAGCAAACAATTGGCGAGGCGGAGGATTCGCACTCTCTTCCTTCTTTTCTCCCTTCCTAGGGCTCTCTCGCTTCTATTGCTTTACACAGAGAGACTAGAATTCGCAACCAGAGTTTCGGATGCTGAATCGGACCTTTGACATTCTTGACTAGCCCCACCATATGTAGCCTCATTCGTAATATGGCCTTCAAAACTGTCATTCTTGGGTTTGACGAATTGCGTCTAAGTAAGGATTATACGCTTAAGATCATAATAGGCTTAATGGCGCTAGCGAGAATGACTGTCTTACATTGTCTCAATATTACATAGGTAAGTCACAAACTCTGAACAAATCAGGGTTAGGGTTAAGGGTGTTGCTCTCCAGGAGCAGAGAGACAGTAGAAGAGAGACAGCGGAATAACGGCAATCAGAAGCTCAGTCAACCTGGCATCTTCCCCTTCCTTTCATCATCCCACCACATCATCAATCATCAGTCAGAAGCTGCACTTCCACTTGTCATTTACAGAGTAAACCTTCACCTTCGTGTCGAAAGCTCACTTGACGACCTTCGTTAGGCGATTGCTAATTCATCTGCACGCGGAAGACTAGATGGCGCTACCCGCAGTTGCTGCCCTCGCTCAGCGGCACCATCTCTTCGTCTATGGCACCCTAAAGCAGGGTTTCACCAACTACCAGTTCTACCTTTCTAAAGCGGTTGCGAGAGGGGGCTCGACCTTCATCGCAAAAGGTACTGACATGTGCTTAGGCTTCGTCGCTCAACCATGACTATCTAACCTTTCCTTACTAGGGAATACGATGGACCTGTTTCCCTTAGTTGTCGGGGAGCTACAGGGAAAGAATCGGAGCATTCCTTATCTCCTGTTTATGAAAGGATTGGGACATCATGTTGAGGGAGAGATCTACGAAGTTGATGACGCAACACTTGCAGCCTTAGACGTCTTGGAAGGATTGTCCTCTGGTCATTATTTCCGTGACACTGTCCCTGTAGTAAGGAAGAATGATGGAGCGGTAATAGACTGCCAGATCTACTTTCGCAAACCAGTCCCGGAGCTCCTTGCATTGCCAGTCCAGCAAGTCTACAGCGATGAACTTCATGCTCTCTATAGACCCCCACGCCCCGAGCCAGATCCCACTATCCTCTCCCTCATTGAGGGCCAGGTGCCTGCTTGAAGGCTCCCGCGGAAGTCGAGCCCTAGGAGATGTATACAACTGTACTGGTAATACTGTTGATACCAGTACCTGAATTTCTTGTCCTACATTTCACGTAGTCGTATAATATACAGGTTGAGCGCGATGATAATCCTCAGCCTTGCATCCGCGATGCTGCTTTTGTGACACAACCTTTTAAGATTGTTCTTCCGTAGGGTACATAGCTTGCTCCGTACCACAGCATCGCAACGTACTGGACAAATACCAAGAGCAATATAATAAACGATAACCGCGGGGGAATGAACCACGCCACGATCAGGACCACGAACATCGTAGACAGCCAAATTATGCATGCCACACGCCGAACAGGCATAAACATGACCTTTAGTTGCTGTGCTGGGCCTACCAGTAAGGCGGAGCTAGCGATTGCAATAACATTGCCTAAGAAGTAGAGCAACGCGAAAGCCCAGACCTGCGAGAATCACAGAAGTCGACACGGTTATGCACGATAAACAAAATGGCATCATAGGCTCAAAACGTGTACCTTTCGATGCCGACTGTGCAGTGAGAAGGATGCGGCAAAATTGAGTAGGCCACTTAGAACGTAGCACGCAATGCTTGCCTGCAGGCGCTGCTTGTAACTTAGACCGCAAGTGATAGGCTTATTGGAAAGCATTGACGTCTCCTCTTCTGATGGTGCTTCAGTTGCTGACCCACTTTGAGGCTTTTTGCCCATCAATCCTTGGGCTTTTCTCTTAGCCTCTTGCAGAACACCCCCAGTGCCTTCCTCTACTTTGCTTTGGCCATTGCCTTCATCTTGGTCGACAGGGCGCACCACATTGAGGACAGAGGTGCGTACAGTATTGCTCATACTGGTCAGACCACCTCTTGCTTTCGCCAGCAACGACTTCTCCTCAGCGTTATTGCTGTCCGGAGATCCTTCTTCCCTTGCCGAGGGCTCCTCCAGTTTTTGATGTGATCCAAATTTACTTCGCCCTTCCTCAACTCTTTCTAGAGCTTTCTGGGTCAATGATCCAGCTGCACTTTTAGCACTCTCTGCATGCTTCTTTAGCGAGTCCAACATCTTTTCCACCTATGACTCACCCACTCGTCCGCCGCAACCACAAATGAGCCTCACAGGCTCTGTCCGATTGACTCAGGTGTGGGCCGGTTTTGCTGTAGCGACTTAGCGGTGGAGCGGTACTTCTGGTAGCAATCTCGACTCATCCACAGGACTGCCGACGCCGATGTGGGCTGACCCAGGAAGCAAGACCTTGACTTCGAAGCTTGAGATTGGTACTGTACAGCTCGAACTTCATCTTCTGAGTTATCGGTTCTTGGAGAGCTCTGTCAATGCGTTTCTCTGTTCCGATGATCGTCCCACCAGAAGCCGTATTTATGACAATCTCAAATCTCAAATTAGCAATTTAGGGTCGGGTAGGCGCCCTATAAGATTATTGCTCTATTTTCTTACCTCTTTCTTTTTCCTCCCATCCACCCTTACGATATGCAATCAGTTATCAGTTGGAGTGTAGGGCGGCCGTTAACGGTGAAATGGCTAAGAAAATTCGTTGTGAAAATACCATAGTTCTGCTGTACAGTCGTACATCTCGTACCTGACTGATAAAGTATCAGCAATGTAGAACTCATTAGTAAGAATAATTCCTAAAGTATAGCATTCTATCAGAGATACTGTAGCGATGCCATCTGTCCTCATCGTCTCTGTCTCTGTGATGAAAGTCATACAACTGTACGAGTACCTGTACAAATAATTCTTTGTGTTCCAAGACGTGTTTCCCCGTTTATTTGTAGGGTACATGGAACAGTCTCCCTTCTCTGTTTCTTCTGCCAAGGTTCCCAGATGATGAGTCTCCTCCTTGGAGCAAGGACTTGACGCGCCGCAAAAGGTTGCGCAGATTCCACCACCTTGAGACTCATCTGCAACCAGTTCCCTGCGGAGAAGTAGACCATAAGCATAATTCCTGCAGTGCTTCTGGAGCTGACATCAACAGAAGGAGCTAGTAGTTGGCGTTGACCAGCCCTAAACATAGTCGAGTGCCTAAACGCTTCCTACTAACACTCGCAGTCGATAGGAGGTGGCACTGTGTTAGCTTGGCGCTCGAGACGTGGTATCCCATCAGCTTTTCTACCTAACCAAGACTCGCCCTCGTAATATCATCAAAGGGTAGCTGCCATTATGCAGTAGAACTGGTAGAGTTGCGGGTGAACACAACTTCGCCTAAGCGGCTCTGAGTCCGGATGCTATGGACAAAGTCAAATGTGAGATTCAACCCAATGCTTGCCGAGAGTCATCATCCAAAGTAACCCCTAAATCTCATTGTTGCAGACTCTATTTGCTGCGGCCTCTTCTCCTTTATAGCGGTAATCCTCCTGGTAAGCTTCTCTCGGGTCCTGCGTTCAATTCTATGCTCAACTGACAGGTACCTTCCGCAGTGCTTCTTTGGAGCTCTACTGGAACTTCAGCCACTGTATGTTCCCGTAAAGAATCACGGTTCTGGAGCCATTGCGTGCTTTGGGGCGGGTTAGTTGCAAACATAGAACTGTTTACGAGCAAGATGTCACGTGGCTGACATTTCTTACCTCTCCAGCGGCCATTTACTTCGTCTTCCTAGTCGTATGTGTGTCAGTATGGCGCGTCGAGTCCCGGAAACGCCAAGAGTATCTGTTACTGCATAGCGATGATGACGATCCTCTAGCCAAGACCTATCTATACGGTGACAAGGCCCCTTTTCCTCCCTCAAAGTCGAGGTCAAGAGAGGCAATCGCACCAGCTCAGTAGTTTATTTTATTTTATTACATCAGCTAGCCAGTCCCACGATAGGTAGGTGAACCGGTCAGCATATAGTCAGAGAGAGGTGGCAGCTAGATTAGAAGTAAAGACGCTCCCGGCTCCTGATGTCATTCTGGTTTGCAAAGTAATGGCAGCCGCCGCACGATCACCAAAACGTCAGTCAACTGTTGTGAGGCCGATTCCTTCTACCCTTATAACGAGATAGGGGGTGTAGAGCTTTGTGAGCCTTTTCTCAATGGCCCTGACGCCGATGAGGCGCTCAAGGTATACCCCGAACTCACTATTGAAAAATAACCTTGAATTATTAGAGCGCCTGATTCCCTTTGTAGCTTAGAAATGGATGCCGGCTGTACTGTCGTTTGCCCTTCAACGGTCATTGCGTGGAGCTTCGGCTCGTCGTCCTTTTAGCTTATTCCCTTTGTAGTTTAGGAATGGATGCCGACTGTAGTTCTACTTGTACTGTCGTTTGCCCTTCAACGGTTACTCTACTCTCTATACTACTGCTCTAGAAGACATCATCAGACGAAAAGCCATCTGCTGCTCTGCTCTGTCTCCTGCTCCATCGCTGCGTCGTACTTTTACAAGACAGATAGGAAGCCAATAGTTCCTCTTGTGCAATACCAGACACCAGAACCATAGAGTCAGTAATCAAGCACAACGTTGTCTGGTAAGATTCTTTTTAGGATTTCCAAGGTAAAGAGAGGGATTTTGCCCAAATAAGATTATCGTAAATATAGATAACCTCACCTTGGGACATCTTTATGATCCATAAGTAAAGATCTTGGTGGCGCGATTCTGCAGATTTCAAAAACTTCTTGACCAGAAGGCGAGAAGCTTCTCTTCCGTGCATCCCAAGCTCCATCCTGTCATCATCATCAGGGCATCACGCAGGCAATCACTGCCCACGTACACCCTGCCACCTCGCTGCCGTCGGGTCTAGCATGTAACCTCTGATGTGGGTCGCCGTCTGTGCTAAGGAAGATCTCAGGAAGTATCAGATTGAGATGTCACGCTTGGCCCAAGCTTCCGTCGGTCACCTTCCTTATTCTGCTGCTATCATCTTCTTCTCTTGTTAACCGCTCTTCTCCGGCCTGCCGCTCCACGAAATTGGGAGAGGAAGAAGCCTGCTGGCTATCTTACCTTATAGATATCTGTATCGGTCCTTTCGACGTCCCATCCACTTCTCTCGAGCAAGAGTTCATTGCCAGGGTTGGGCTCCTCGAATTTCTTAGAAAGTTTCTACTATCAGCTCTGGTGCTATTGAAGCTGGAGACAACTGGCGCCAGGATGATGCGCAATAGTTCAAGTAGTGCCGAGCATGCGACGACGTGGGCCGTACCTTTCACGAAGACAAGAGAGATAGCTTCTGAAGCTTAACCTTCCCGAATGAAGTTCGAGGTATGCGTGTGGCCATTAATCAGGCATCATGCGTTGAGCTCACATAGAACAATGTCGGGCTGAAACCTATTATTCCACCAGACGTAGCTCCGTCCTCCTGCCTCGGTGGTCCTGGCAATGGGTATCAGCGGTCTCCTCCCCGCGCTTAAGGGCCACATTCGCCCCACGCACATTCGCTCCTACTCTGGACTCACCGTGGCCGTTGATGGCTATTGCTGGTAAGTCTCGATGATTCTTGGGCATATATCTTTCCCCTTCTCACTGCTTTTAGACTGACACCTGGACGCGCTACCCTAGGCTGCATCGTGGAGTCTACGCCTGCAGCGAGGATCTGGGCAAGGGGATCCCAACCACGAAGTAGGATTGTCAATTGCCTTCATGCTCGACAGCAGTGTGACAACGTGTCCATGCACTTAGTGTTCTCTCCTCTGTTCGATCTGCCTCTTTATTCTCGTCTCTGCAATCTGAATCCAGAATGTCTCTCTTTGCTTCTTCATCTCCCTGCTTTCCTTTTGGTGGCTTCTGCGTTTTGGCGTCTTCTATGCTTCCCATCGCTCCACTAAGGCCACCTATCAGCCTCCGCATCAGCCTTTATTCTAACCACATCAGCAGATATCTCAACTATTGTCTGCGGATGGTGCATCTGCTCCTCAGCCATGGTGTGAGGCCCTACATGGTCTTTGATGGCGCGTATCTTCCCGCCAAAGCAGGCACTGAAACAGATAGATCAGAGTAAGGAGATAAAATGTTATCTCATTAAGGACGTTGACTTAGACTTTATACGTCGTCATCTCCCTTGTAGGTCCAGAGAGAAGAATCGCGCTATGGCCCTTCAGAAGCTTCAGCAAGGGGACCGAGAGGCCGCGAGACAATACTTTATCAAGGCGGCTGAAGTCACGCCTCAGATGGCCTGGCATTTCATCCAAGTGAGCAACAGCTTGTCCACCTCTCGCATCTCGCTTTGCCGGCATCT
>FLMG01002753.1:0-18027 GCA_900088475.1 Hyphochytrium catenoides
AGAGAGAGAGAAAGAGAGAGAGAGAGAGAGAGAAAGGAGAGAGAGCGGAGAAGAAAAGACAGAAAAGGATCACAAGGCAGGAGGAAGAGGCTCAGCTTTGGCCCAGCCAGCGGGGCGCCCGTCTCGTCCAGCAACCGTTGGATGGGTATCTTCCTCCGCAGACAGAGGGGAAAGATACCGCCAAAGGGAGCCAAGGATCTTCTTAGTCGTCCATCCTCTTCCCTCCTTGTCAGTCCCGCCCATTCTCAAACTTCTTCTCCTCCTTCGTCCCATCACTCTCTTCTGCTGCTCCCTGGCTTAACGTGGTAATAAGGCTGTCTTCCTTCTTCTGATGAGCAAATCTTCGTGTTGCTTTGAAGAAGAAAGAAGCAGGAGGGGCAGAGCAAGAAGAAGAGGCGCTTTCTCCTTTCTCGTCCTTCCAGTGCAGGCCAACTAACAAACACCAGCAACCAATTTTCTTTTGACATGCTGCCTCTCTCTCTCCTCTCTTCTTGTCATCTATCGTGGGGTTCCGTGGCTCGTGGTGCTGCTCGTCCGTCCTCTTGCTTCCCTCCGTCGTCCAGAGTAAAGCTCTTAGAACTACTTAACTCGGCAAATGTTATGCCTGATGAGGAGGAAGACAGAGGGAGAACCATTCTCTTCCTTCTCCAACGAAGAAAAGAGGAGAGAGAAAGATGGGAGAAAGAAGAAGAAGAAGAAGGGGAGGGGAGTATCTCTAGGAATAATAATAAGAGCAAGGACGAGAAGAGCCAAGAGGTAGAAGAAGAAACGCGAGCTGGAGATAGGAAGGGACGTGAAGAAGAGAGAGAAAACGAGTTGTCGACAAGCAGGGGAGGAGAGACTAAGAGACTAAGAGTATATACTATATCCAGAGAGAGACAGGCGGCCGGTGGGGAGGAGACACCTCTCTTCTTACGTAATACTTCTTATATTCCTCGACAATAAACACATCTTTTCATGGCTCGTCCGTCCGTGTCCTGTCTCCGTCCAGGACTTTCTCGTTCAATCTTCCGTTATAGAAGAGATGTCTACTTGAGAAGAGGAAGACCCGACGCTCCTAAGTAATAAGGAGAGAAGGAGAGCACAAAGAAGAGAGAGGCAAGAGAGAGAGAGAGGGAGTGAGAAACAGAGAGAGAGAGAGAGGGAGAAACAGAGAGAGAGAAAACAGAGAGATAGACGGAGAGACAGAGAGACAGACAGAGACAAACAAAGAGACAGACAGAGACAGGCAGAGAGAGAGAGTGAGAGAGAAAGAGAAAAGAGAGAGAGAGAGAGAGAGAGAGAGATCCCGCATAACGCTTTTCAATTTCAGTAATAAAGAACTACGGCGAAGAATATTGGCAGAGGAAACTGAGAGCTCTATTCCGCGACTCTCTTGGGTCTCTTCCATCGTCCCACATATTTTTTTTACAGAGCAAGAAAGGAGGAAAATCTAGGGTTCCCCTCCTTCTCTTCCCTTCTCTCTGTTTCTCTTCTCTTTTCTATCTATGAACATCAAAGAGCGGCCTCAAAAGGAGAAGACGACGGCCCAACGACCAAAAAAGAGAAAGTGGTGGCGGAGAAAGGACGGACCGCACACGCGCAGCTATGGCCCTAGCTAACCTCGCACCACCAACAGTGAGAGAGAGACAGAGAGAGAGAGAAATAAAGAAAGAGCACATCTCCCTCAAAAAGCGGGGGAAAACAAAGAGGAGAGCAGTACCGCAGCACTGGATCCTCTTCTTCTTTTTCCCTCTGTCAGGCGATGAGCCACCGCACGAGCAAAAAGGATGTGGGAAGAGGGTTCCTCCATCCTCCCTGGTCCCTCTCTTCACTTTCTCTAAGCTCTGACGGGAATCATATCAACACTGCCACGCAGCTCCAGGATCTTGAATTGGTGTCATCACTGACGGTCTCTCTGTTTTGAAAAGTTTTTCAACTGTCTCTGTCTCTCTCGCTCGCTCTCTCCCATGTGTGTCTCTCTCTCCCCGCTGTCTCTCTCCTTCCTTTGTCTCTCTCTCTCTCTCTCCCCCGCCTATCTCTCTTTTTCTCTTACTCTTTCTTCTTGCGGACCTTGAAGAAGATCCTCACACATTTCCTAGCACCATCATCATAAGGACAAAGATACCTTGTTGATGTTCGATGTCCTGCTCTGCTAGTTGTCAACAGAGTAATGGATGAGCGTATGATGATCAGTGAGCTGTAGACAAGAGACGATTGATCAGACGCTCGATCATGGTCACCTCGCTAGCAGCAGGCCGCCTCCTTTCCGCTGCTCGGCCAGAGTATGACTAGATGCTCTCTTTCTTGTCTAGCTCTTCTCACCTTCTTCCTAATATATAATAGGATTGTTTCCGTTGGATCCGAACTCCTTTTGACCTTGAGCTCCTTTGGTCTGAGTTATAGAGACAGAAGAATCAGGAGCTCAGCTGCTGCCGCTAGGAAGGAAGAAGAAGCGTCCTCAGATGGTAGAGGTGGTTGCTCCTGGTTGGGAGGCTTGGGTTAGGGCCTACATCGGAGCCGACAAGGAAGGTCTACGCTGATAGAGACCAGCTCCTCCTCTGCTCAATAGAGAAGGCCGTGAAATCCCAGTGTCTTGGAACGAAAGAGTTCCAGTCATTGCCTCTGTCTAGTTCCTACTCTCAACTGTAGGACGAAGCAAGGGTTGCAGAATGACTGCTCTTACTCTATCTCTCCTCTTCCACCACCTATTCCTCTTTCTGTCTCTTTTTGGCGCGGCGTCGATACGACTCCATCTCCTTCATCATTTCTCTCTCCGGTCATCGCTCTCACTATCAGGCGACTTCTGCCAGCCTCTCTCTCTTTTTTCCTTTCTTTGTTCTCTCTCTCTCTCTCTCTTCTGGTTGGGCTCCACTAAGGAGATGTCAATGTTTATGGAAATGTCAATGATGATATGCAACAACCTTGGGAGGTGCCATAATAAATATCAAGAAGAGTTCGTTCTATCTGCTGCTGAGAGCTCATAAGGAGCCTGAGAACTCTAGGAAGAGGTTGCCATGATTGACTTGACTCCCTTCCTTAGCGGAGCAGCTGACCGTCCGCATGAAGAAGAACAGCATCATTACTCCGTAGTAATAAATATCCAACTTCTCCCGCCGGAGTCCGCGAAAGAAGTCAACCATTCGGTGCTACCTTATGAGTCCTAGTAGTAAAACTAATAGGTCGAACCAGGGCCACTCGCTGGGCATTGATCCTGAAGCAGAAGAGAGTTGACTTGCAAGCTGTCGGGATGAGAAGGGACGTTGTACCCGTACAGCTACGTGGATAGAAAATGAGTCTCATCGTCCGATCGTCTCTGTGATGATAGATGATCGATAGCGAGGGAGGCGGCGGTCTATGGCCTTCGAAGCAAGCAGCACTAGGGGAAGGTCGTCATGCCTTGAACGACCTGAAGTCAGCTGCTATCGGACGGCCATCGTTGTCTTGACGACCGTCTGACCTGCTGCTAACTCGACCTAGCAGGAGGAGTAATAAGGGCTCCTGCTAGTAGTGCCCTACTTCGCACTACCATGACTGTCCACCTGTCAGTCTCTCCTTTGTGGATGGCCTCCTTACTGCTGTGGTCCAGAGTCGTGACAGCATCCAGCAGCTTCAGGAGCAGCCAGTACCTACCAGTCTTCTCCGTAGATGACCTTCTTCCAGCCGTCTAGAGCCGTGACCGCAGCCGCCAGCTTCAGGAGCAGCCAGTACCTGCCAGTCTCTCCTCTGTGGATGGCCTTCTTCCAGCCGTGGCCCAGAGCCGTGACCGCAGCCAGCAGCTTCACGAGCGGCCAGTACACCTACCAGCCTCTCCTCCGTGGACGGCCTTCTTCCAGCCGTGGTCCAGATCCGTGACGGCAGCCGCCAGCTTCAGGAGCGGCCAGGGCGCGGTCCTTGCGCCTCCGACACCGCCACGGCTGCCGTCACGTCACCCAGCGTGACTGATAATAATAGGATGACCGCAGTGACAAAGAGACGAAGGAGGAGATGCGAAGGTGCAGGAAGATAACAATGATTAATCTTAGCTAAAGACGAGACAGAGTCATTCTTTGGCTAGCGTACAATGAGATCGGTCCTTTTTTTGTGTCTCCTGCTATTTTCGGGTCTGTGTAGAACTATAGTAAAACGGTAGCGCTCTCAACTTCCAGTTCTCGTTTGTTTTGTACACGGCGAACTCCATCTTCGGCTTTCGGTTAGTCCTCCGGAATAAAATGTAAGTCTTACTTGTACTTTTTGTACTGTTTCAAAACACGATACTTGCTGTGGGTGAAGTATCCAAGTACATGTACTTGTAGCTGTACTTGTACCATAGTTATCAACATGAACACAACTTCAGTCTTCAGTTCGATTGTTTTTTGTTTCTTTGTTTCTTATAAAGCATTGATAACCAGAGAAAGAAAGTCGAAGTGATCTATCAGCTGTGATTCTCCACCGAGTCGCTTCAAGCTGTAGAACTAAATGAAGATTTGAAGATCCTGCAAATCCAATGACGAGGCAGGAAATCAGAAGATTGCTGACTGATGATGCCATTGCCCCCTGACAGACCTCCACGAGAGCCACAACTGGGGACTATAGAATACATAGCTATGGATGCACCGCGCCGCCCTTAGCAATCCATGAGAAGAGTCGCAAGTGGGACTGCAATTTGCTTAGTTCGGCAGTCCCACCGTGATCGTCAAGTTTTCTCTGACTGGTAGAGCTTGGCCCGGGAAATCGTCAAGGCTGTAAAGACAAGGATGAACCACGCTTACAGGATGGGAGTTCCCCTGTCCATGGTACGCTCCTCCTTGTCGAGGGTGACATGTCCTCCGGGCGCGGCTGTTTGTCCGCTTCTGCCGCATCCCATGAGAATAGCCACTCTTAGCAGACTTAATGTGCCGCGACCAATTATTAGGACAGATACACGGCCTGCAAAGCCTTTCAGTTCCACGCCCGCTGATGACGGACCAGGAAAAGCTCTCCCTCCCGAGCTAATGAAGAACATTGGCACCCTGAGCCAAGATCAGCGCCATGAGCTGGTGAAAGCCATTGTGGCTCTAGAGATGCAGTCTCCCACTGCGTCGACTGCAGCGTCCTCTACCTCGCCAGACTCTGCCTTCTTCCTCGCTGACATCAACAAAGGTGAGACTCCGGTTTCTGAGAGGCCCTAACCAAGCATGTCATCATTGAACCATCAACTTATGCCTTGTCGTTTTCCTCTTGGGCCTCGTTCTCAAGCGCCCCCTTCTTCTTTCTCACACGACTTAAGCGTCTTCTTCTTCTGTGCCTTAGTTCCTGGATGTCGGAAAGAGTACGTTTGAGCTGGCTCCGCTTCCTTTATGTCTGTCCCTGACATTCTTCGCCACCCTTTGTGAATGCTTGTTGCTGTGAAGATGGGGTCCTCTCGAAGTTTGAGTTTGATCTCTACATGGAACGATACAAGGAGAGGCACGGCTCAGGCAGCCAGGGCGCATCGCATGCAGGAGAGAGTGCAGATGACTCTCGTCCCCCTTCGTCCTCTCAACTTAGGACTTTGGCTCTTCAAACTGCGCTTCCTATGATTGGCTTTGGCTTCTGCGACAACTCTCTGATGATCTTGGCTGGCGACGTGATCGAAGAGAATCTTGGCGCATATATGAAGCTTTCTACCATGGCCTCAGCCGGGCTGGGTAAGTTTGCAGAGTCTTCTTCCGCCGGCTTGGGCTCGTTTTGCTCTCCCTTCGTCGCTCACCACATCTCGTCTTCTTCTCCCGGCCGATCGCTTTATTGGCGTCTCATACTTCCCCCTTATTCCCAGATACTCTTTCTAACTATCTCTAAGGATAAACATGTCCTCTTCTCAAGTTGATAGTATCAGCAACGCTGCGCGTGCCCTGGATGTTCATCGCAAAGCTTCTCTTGCTGTTTTGGGGCGCAAGTTGTTCTCCCATTGGTTGCCATTGGACACTCCTCTCAGTTGTCCTCCCTCGTTACTATTGTTCTCGATGCGGACGCTCCTTTCTACGCACGCTGTCTCTTCCTCAAGCTTACGTTACGCTGAAAATTCTTTCTCCGATCCACTTTGTCTTCCGTCAAAAGGCAATATGTTCGCAGACGTGGCTGGGATTGGACTGAGCGGTAAGCGCCAAGCTGTTGCCACTGCCTAGGGGCAGCATGGGCCCCAAATGAGCTCACACTGTTACTTTGCGCCGATTTGTACGTTCACTAGGCGTTATTGCTGCCTTTGTGGCCCGTCGGTTCATGAACAGTGATCCACAGCTCTCGAGGTCTCAACAGCGAAGTCAGTCAGCACTGTGGGTTCGGCGTCTCAGTGGCGGGTTTGGCATTGCCTTTGGATGTCTTCTTGGCATGTCTCCGCTTCTATTTATCAGCGGCTGATCGGGTGAGAGGCAGGCACATCAGGGACAGACTGATCCTAGGAACAGCTGACAGCACTATATATCGCACTCTGTAGCTCTTGTCCTTGGTCGTTAGACAGTGCTCTTCTCTTTGTATAGCGCAGTGAAAAGTATTTGGCCCCCGTAGTATCATTACCACTTCAGGCACCTCTAAAAAAAGTAAAGTCGAGGAAAAGCCAGACAAGGGCTAGGTTGTCAGTGGGACACCATGCTAGCACTTATGCACCCCAACTGCTTAGCACAAGCTTGCGAAGTGGAAAGTGGATGGATTCAGGAACCTTGGAACGACTAATAAGCACGATGTGTTACCTTTATCTGTGTGCTACGTGCCGCTGATCAGCAGTCTTATAGTGGTCGGTCCCAATGTGCTCTAATCAAATCTTTGACTGCCTCACTTGCCGACACTCTGCGTGTCTAAGGCTAGTCAGACCCCTACCTGGGTTGGCACAAGCCTTGTGCTATTTAGCATGTCTACCTTCCTGGGCTCTCGCTTTGAATGGCTCGTCATCCCATATGGGAACCTCCAGGCATGTGGCCTCTGGTCCATGTACCTTTCATTGGCCAAGGTAGTCTTTGCACCTATTCCGCTTGGTGCCCTTCTAACTCCGGAAAGTAGACATGGACCGACTTTTCATTTAAAATTGATGTTAAGATCAGGATAGAGACTCCGCAGCAACTCAACTGCTTCCTTTGACATTCTGCAAAGGTGAGTAAAGAGAGTGAGGATGCTTAGCGCTTGCCAGACAAATGTAAGTCTATCGGTGAGTCAGTTGTATAAAGTAGGGCAAGACAGCCCGCTAGATTTGAAGGACACGCTTAACTATAGCAACTGGACTTGAGCTCAAAGCGATTGCCATCGGCTGTCTCTTAGAGTTTAAGGAAAAGAAACTTACGGGGTGTACTTGACATCAATCATTTTAAGCTTTTTCCTTATGTGAGTGGGGTCCGACTCTGGATCTTCCATCATCTTGGCATGGATAAGGCTCGTAAGGGTCTATAAGAGGGCAACCAACAAGGGGCGGCGTCAGGAAACTTAGGTTGAAAGAATTAGGTAGGTTCTGGGACCACGAGGCATTGTCGAGCTGGTTGGACGTTTGCCTTCAAGCCCACGCAATGATGCCAGTAGTTTTCAGGTCGCAAGAGGGGATTTGGGGTCTGCTTTTCTCTTACCGCTTCACTAATACGCTTGACGCCACATACATTCAATTCCTGAAGACTGGAGCAATGGTCCATAATATAGCGAAGTAGGGTGTCGCTGACGTAAAAGCGGAAGCCAGTGGAGGAAGAGGCGAGAGTAAGCACATGCATAGGGACAAAAAAGCCAAAAGATGACGAGACAGTCACAAAAGCGGCTATATGGTCACGAGAAAAGAACAAAAGAGAGCCAGCGATTTTAACCGTCGCGCTGGGGACCCTCAAAGCAGGCCTCAATGACCCCACAGAGGATGAAGTGTGAGGACTCCGCAGCTTAGTGGAAGTCCGCGTAAGGGTGATGGTGGACAATCAACTTGTAAGAAGTCGTGGGGAGCAGAGTTGCGATTAGATAATTAGTGTACCTGGTGGCGGTTGACCAATGCACATGCAGCCCCTCTAAGGCTCTATGACTAGCCAGTAGTTTTATCAAGGCTTCATCTCTGAAGGATGTATAACCAACTGCCAAGCTGCGCAGCTCCGGACAGTTATCCTCTATTCTCTTCAGAGTTCTAAGTCAGCAGAAGTAATGGAGAGATATTACTTGGGAGGTATACAAAGGGCAGAGAGATTGCTAAAGCGGTACTCTTTCAGGCTTCCATCCCCATTCATGTTCTCATTGAGTTACTTCTTTTGAAACTGTCTCATGCGGCGCCCTTAGTAAGATTACCTTTCAGTAAGTGGAAAGCCTGAGATATGAAGCTTGACAAAGTGTGACCGGTTCTCGTGACGTTCCAAGAAGTCCTCAATTCCATTTACTGTCATGTTGAAACAACCGCCTATGTCGATACTCTAGAATGAAAGTCCAGGCGAGCATTATTGAACAACGGATACTTGCAAACAGTAAAGAAGAAGAAACCCCAGACTAAGTAGGCTGACGGGGAGCGAGGAATGGCGGCGAAGCCCCAAAAACTCTCCAAAATGTAAGCTTGAACCAGGGGTTTTTGGTAACAGAATGGAAGAGGCATCAAAATAGGAGACAAGAGTGGCACTAAGCATCAAGAGTAAGTAAATTTCAGCGGCTGGGGAAGCACTCAGGAGAGATGAGAGCGGTGGAAGCAGACGCATATGAAGGAGTGGTCGTACCTCAAGATGTGGTCCAAGCTCCAGCATGTACTCCAGAGTCTTGTCCGTCAGTTTGCGACAGTTGCTGACGTCCAGGTACTCAAGGGCTGAAAATGGGAAGGGTAAGAGAAGCAAGGGCATCTACCCAGGAGACCTAGGGATAAAATATCTAATCCGAGCGAACAACGGAGAGAGAGAGATTTAGATAGAAAACGGTAGAAGCTGAGGCAACCCGCCTACCGTTACTGATCAATGTGCGAAAGGAACACCAATGAGCTATAACGAGGAGAGGGGCAGTGGCATCTGGGTATACCTGGACATAGAGAAAGGAACTGCTTTACTCCATCATCAGTAATTTTGAAGCAACCTTGGAGACCTAAGTACTTAAGCTGTGGACACTTTTGACAGACCTGAATGCGTGGGAGTGAGGAATTAGACACCGGCCAGGCAAAAAGCGTGAGAAGTGACGTCCAAAGCCAAAAAGGATAACACAGGCGAGGAGACCGCACCTAGAAGCACTTTGCTAGTGAATCAGACTGTAAGAGAAGAAGGAACGCTGTAGGATATGTACAGAGGCCGATAGTGGGAGAGGTAAAAGGCAAAGAATAAGTTCTGGTGCGGAGCTCAGAAGACCGCCAAGTCGTCGCACTACCTCAAGATGCCCATACCTTGAGTAAGAAGGAGTTGCTAACTTTGCCATTCACAAAGCTCACTCGCTCTAGGGAACTATGGAAAAAGTTATCCGGCAGCGCATCTGAAGACAAGCCAAGTACGTTGATAAAGTTAAGATGAGACTCACAGAGGTCCCGGGCTAGCGAAAGCGTACAATGAGGAGTAGGAGGACATAGCAGGTGGAGAATGGGAAGGTAGGAGATTGAGGAGCTGCAAAGGAAGAAGAGGACACGGTAAAGGGTAAGGAACAACTTTTAGCCAGGCAGAAGTACAAAATAAACAGGCCCTACAGTATACGTTGAGGGCTAGAGTGCTTATCGTACCGTCAGTCAACCTGCCGGTGGCGGCGAGGTGATCAATAAGCTTCTGCTTTAAGACCGCAGTGTCCGCACGATCAGGAGGAAGGATGTTGTGTGCTCTCTCAATAATCTCTTCTGTAAGCGTGTAAGCCGGACGATTTTGACTAATAACCTTTAGACAGAATACGTCTAAGCTTTGCACACGTCGTTGCATCTTGTCAAGGGCTAAACAAGGAGTTTACGGCTGCATGCGGGGACTGACGGCGCAATGACTACGCTAAACTCAAAACGCTCTTGAAAGCTCTAGCCTTTAAATTGCTTGTCCCTGCAGCTAAGAGTCCACTTAGAAGGATAAGGTACTAATCTGGACTTTAGGCAGCGGAGAGAACGCTGGCCGTCAGGCTTCTTGCAGCCAATTCTCCAGATCTGCAGATTGATTTCTGAAGCTTCTGAAAAAGCAGCAAATTTCGAAAATCACACACCCAGTGAGCAATCCCTTTTCACTCCTTTCTTTCTTCACAAACATTCACCTTTATTTGTCAAGAATACTCCAGTAAACCATCCCATATTACAAATAATATCAGATTATCTGAGGTTGTTTAGGTTATATGCTTTTTGATTTGGAATAGATAGTGTCAAAAATGGTGTTTACATGACAATAATCGTCAAAGAACGGCAATTTCGCTCTTTTTTGCCGCCTTTGGGAACTTCTTGTCCTGCTGGTAGTTCCAAAGCTCGCCATTGATCTTCATCAGCGGGTCTGCAAGCTGAAGCTTCGTCTGGTCAGAGATTGAGCAAACGCTAACCTCGTAGAGATTGTACAGGGCGACAGGTCTCAAGAATGTCGAAGTCTCTGATGGGTTCTCTGTCCTCTACCACCAGCCTTCTCTGGTGTTCATCTCCTCTGTTCTGCCTCCCTCACTGAGAACTGACTGGATACTTTCGGACAAGTGCGGCGTCGGCATCTCAGGAAAGGATCGACCTCTCACTGTTGAGAAGAGTAATATCATCGGTAGAGTTACGCGCCACGGATCTGAAGAGCTGTATATATGTCTGTTCTGGAGGATTGGACAGAGAAGCAGCTTGTTGAGCTTGGGGTGGATCATGTCTTTGCTCCATACATATGCGGCATGCTCACAAATAATGAAGGAGCATTACCGCCGCATGAGGTAGGCTGCTCGCGATATGGAGAAGATCCAGTAATAATGCTTGGGGTTAACCTGCTGCCAAACAATGTCCGTTCTGTAGATAAAGGCGGCTATTGCGGATGTAATGCTTGGATGGACTGCGCCCGAAGATGCCGTACGCAATCTAGCGCTTCATTCTCTCCCTTTGCTATCATTACCTCTCTTCCTCCATCACTGGCATTTCAACTAATCTCTACTTTCGTTTACCAAGCCTTCTACGCTCTCTTCTAAGGTGCTGCTATTCTCTGCTTCCTCCTTCTTCAATACTTAGTCCGTTTCTTTGGTAGCATGAAGTCTGACTACATTGGTGATTCATAGGATCGCGTGCATCATTTTGTCGATGATCTCTGGCGTTACCATGTCCATCCGTCTCAGCTACTAGCGGAGATTCACGCCGCGTCCGGACCTCTGCCGGGGTTGAAGGCCAATGAAAGGGGCATCCTCGTCTCGGGCGGTCCTCTACTTAACCCAGAGGACGCAGCAGGCAGAGAGGAGAGAGAAGCGCCTCTTCTGATACCTAGTTCACATCGCTCCCTCTCTCCCCCTCCTGCGCCCTGGCTCAACGCTGCTGCCCCGACTTTCATTCCGGCCTCCGCTTCTCCGATCAGAAATGCGCTGAAAGGTGCTTCAGTAAGCGGTTCCCCAACCACCTCGACGGTAAACTCCTAATTTCTTCCCTTTCTTTTGTCTTCGCTTGCTTTGTCCACCTTTATCTACGCAGTATCAGGTTTTTTTGGGAGATCCTGTTTACGGGAGAGCAACTTTTGGCCATCACTCTCTACTTCTGTAGGGGCTCTACGTCTCTGGCCTTCACCTTCTTTTGTTAGTTCTGTCCCTCGTTCTTCGTCCGCACTTCCTGCTTCGTTCATACACCATGGCTCCTTCTTCCCTATTCCCGGTTTCGACTTGCTCTGAGCCTTGACCGTCTGTTTGTCCCACCTTCATCACACGTTACGTCTCCTCAGTCCGGCCATATTGCCCCAGCCTTCTACCCTGCGGCGTCAGAACCAAACTCAGATCCGTCTTTTGAGTATGCATCTCCCTCCGCTTATGAGGAACACTTCCCAGCTCCTGCTTCCTTGGAAAGCGGAGAAGGAGAGTCTGCTCTTCCTGTCTATCATGATACAAACGATCAGGAAATTGACCCGGATACTCTCTTTATATGGCAGATAGAGGAGCAGGTATCACACTCTAGTAATCCGCAAGCTGTAAATAGGTGTTGCTTCCATCTTCAATAATTCGCTTGGCAATGGCCCACCTGTTAGGCGTCCTAGGCATGCCACGTCGTGTCCTTTCCTGGCTCCTTCTCACTTTGCCTCGTCGCCTGCCAGCTACTGGAGTCTCTGCTTCAGAAGTTCTCGTCGTGCTCGCCGGCGGCTTTGACAGAGATTATGCGGATATGTGGCTATGACTATGCGAGTACGGAGGCAGCCCTCCAAGCAATTTTAGAAAGAGAACAGAGCGGCATTCAGCAGGTCTGCAGGCATTACATGCATGGGGAATGCAGAAGAGCGGACTGCCAGGTAAGGTACCTGGAAAGGAAGAGAAGAGGAGAGGATACGGCGCCAATGCTTGCCGCATACTCTTTGACCAATCTACGGGACGCACTCTTCGCAGTTTGCCCGAAGCTGGCTATTGTTTGTACCGATGTTCCCTTGTGTCTAATCAGGCGGAACGGTTTGCCTGTATGCTTTGTTCCATACTCTGAATCTCCGTAACCTCTCATGGCTTACTCTTTTTCCTCTCGCTCCTCTCTTTGTGTCCGTTTCTTCTTTCTCCTACTGCATTGCCGTAGTTCCTCCACGAAACAAGCTCAATTACCTGTCGGTTCTGGCTGCGTGGATCCTGCGTAAACGCTGAGAGCTGCCCTTTTATGCATGGGTATGATCCAGTCAGCAACAGGGACGCGGTTAGCCGGATAAAGGACGAAATAGAAAGAGACGAGGTGAGAGACGAACAGTAAGAACGAACGAAAGATGAGTAACTGGATCAAGCAGGCAAATAGCTCGGACGACAACGACTCTATTGAGTGCAGTCGTTGATGTCATCGGCTTTGGCCTTTGGTGGCGCCCTTTCTTCCGCGCATTGCACCTTTCTTTTCTGCTCTTAACGTATCTTGGCGTCCTCTCTCAACAAGGTGTTGGTATGGGCGAAACTCCGGACTGATCCTCCGCCTCTGACATTCTCACTTACTTGCGCCTTTTCAGCCACCTGATGTCTCAAGCGTAGAAAAGTTCCCTAGCTTAGGTTCTGCTAATGGCCGCGGCCAGGCATCTTCGGCGTGGGCTGACGGTCGAAAGCTATTAAGTAGTAGTACAAAGACCGTAGAACCTATTGTTGGAGGCGGGAAGAAGGTAAGAGAGACAAAGATGCCTTGAGAGTGACAAGTGGATCAGTATCGTGTATCCTACGTGGAGTCGGACCAGAGCTTGAGCGCCGCTGTCAGAGGCGGAGAAGAAGGAAGGAAGGAGCGCTTCAGCTTATGGGAGCTGGCTTCCACGTTTTCTATTGACGCTGTTCATCTGGGATCTTAACGGAGTCTTCTCTCGGTAACCTCTTTTATACTGTGTGCAGGCGGGTGCTCGACCAGTGTTGTTTGACTCTCGGTCTTGGTCAAATCGGCAGAAGGTGCAACAGGGAGACTGGATCTCAACAGGAGAGACCGTTAGCAAAGAGGTAAGGACGAAGGGCCAATCATTAGATAACGATTGGAAATGAAGACTTCTCGCGCGTGTGGATGCTTTGTCTCTATGATCAGAAAGGAGGATGCTGCTCCTTTGGCATTGCCTAATGGTCTGCTTACCTCTAATTTCTGTTTCCCTCTTATAGTACTCTAAACTCCGGGCGGAAGCTTCTCAGTTGGCAAAAGCGCGGAACCAGTGCTTCATGAACGCCACAGCAGCATTTAGAGGGTAAGAAGAAGGTGTTGGAGAAGAAAGAGCAGTGGCAGGGAAGAGAGAGCCTTTGCAGGATGCTTGATAGCTTTTCGGTGGGCGGAAGAGGAGCGGGAGAAGTCCGAAGAGTGTGCTTGGGCAGAGGAGACGGACCCTTTGGACTCACACAGGTGGATGAGGAAGTAAGGCAGAGAGAGACAAAGAGAGAGACCCATTGAGCTGTTAGACAGAGAAGTAGAGGTCCTGAGCAGTAGAGAAATGGGTGTCTTTTCTTCTCTCCTTACCCCGTTCCTCGTTTTAGGGGCCAGAAGGGGCTGGCGAAAGAGCTGTCTCAGAGAGGCCAGGAATACAACGCGAAGATGAAGGAACGCCATCTCCAGGCTGCTCAAGCAATATTTTCAGCGAGAAATCCATCAAACCAGGTAATGACCACTCCTGCTTTGAACCTTCTCTAGCTGCCGCTGCTGTGGCTCTCGATCTCACTCTGTCTCTCTCGTTTCTCTGTCCGAATCCTGTCATGTTCTGGCAGCGTCTGGCGTCAGTCCTCCTCCGCTTCTCAAGCAACCCATCGTTTCGTTCTCTCACTAAATGCACTCTTCCTTGCTCTCGACCATCACTTCTGTCTATAGGAAAGCTTACTTGCCTTTCGTCTTTCTCCCTCTCGCTGTTATTTCCATGACAGATTCGTGAACAGCGCCTCCTCGACCTTCATGGTCTACATGTCGCAGAGGCCGTCGCCCTTCTCGAATCTCTTCTGCCTCAGCTCTCGGAAGAAGGGCTCCCTGACGTTAAGATTGTGACAGGCTCAGGGCATCATTCTAAGGGATCGAACTTCAAGGTAAGAGACACTGCCCCGGAATGAAAAGATACCGCGAATGTGAATAGTATAGGACGAGAGTAGGAGAGACAGAGAATGGGAGGAAGAGTTAAGAGAGAAGCATGACCTAAGAAAGGGAGAATGGCTGTAGATTCTCGGATATCAAGTTGTTGCCCTTCTAACAGCACCTTTTCTCTTCGCGGTCCAGGCTCGGCTAAAGCCGGCGGTAGAGCGCTTTTTGTCCTCTGAGGGCTATGAATACGCTGAGGTTGCAGACAAGAAAGGACACATTGGAATGCTAATGGTCAACCTTACCTGGTGACAGGTGCAAGTAACCGGGCAAGGAAAAGAAAAGATCAAAAAGAACTTAGAGAAGAGATGAACCACGCAAAGGAACAGACTCTCAACGTCTGCTTCAATAAAAGTGGATGCTCTTCTTTTACGAGAATTTCTCACATCTTTTATTTTGCTACGCGTCTGTCCGTGATCCCTTTCTTCTCTCTCTCTCTCTCTCTCGTTCTCTCTCTTTCTTTGTCTCTCTCTCTCGACCTGCAGTGTCCCTTTCTCTCTCTCTTTTTCTCTCTCTCTCTATACTTTGCATATCTTGACTGATAGCTTCTTTGCCCAGCTTCTTCTACACTTATCTTCCGTTATGTGTACAATGGTTGATAAGAATAGGTCTCCTTTTAGCATCTTTTTCTCTCTCCCTTGCTCTTTGTTTCTCTCCTTCTTTTTCTCTCTCTTTCTTTCTCTTTCACTCTCGCTCGCCCACTCCCGCTCTCTCTCTCTCCTCTGTTCTCGCTCTCACAATGGGCATTTATGTTGACCCTCTACCTCTAGCCCATGTCCAAGACTTCCCTCTGGAGCAGCAACCGTAGAAGCTCCATTACCCAGAGCGGCAGCTCTCAATGATCCTTCCTCCGGTCAAACAGGTTCCCTAGGCAAAGCGGGTAGTTTGATTTCATAGAATACATTCCACTTCTTCTATCCCTTCTCTCTCTATCTCTCTCTATCTTCCGGTCTTTCTTCTCAATCCTGCCATTCTCGGCCTTGGCTGTTCTGTCGCAAGCTTCCTGACTCTATGGACTGTCTGTTTCCCCTGAACAGTGATCTTCCTCTGTCTCTTCCGATATCCGGGTAATTCTATCATCTCTGTCTCGTTCTTTTCTTCCGTCTCCCTCTTTCGGCGCTCTTTCCTTTGTCCCTGTCTCTTCTATTTGTGGTGCCATTCTTTCCAGCTCATCTCCCTGTGAGATCTCTATCCATGTCTTCCTGTTCTCTTCTAGATAAGGGAGGCAGCAGGAGGTGAAGGAGGACTCGCTGCCGTAGAAGTTGCTCAGGAGAGAGAAGACGGGCCGTACGATGAAGTCAATGAAGCCGATCTGTCCTTTTGCTACATCACAGTTATCCCTAGACAGAGAGAGAGAGAGACAAGTGAGGGGCAAGTCACATAAGTGGATGACAAGCATGTGGAAACAGAGAGAGGGAGGAAGAGAGAGAAAGAAAGAAAGGGAACAACGAGAGAGAGTGGGGCAGCCAATCAACCTAATCGGGAAGTGTCAGTGCCGTTGGAAAAAGGGGAAACATGAAGGGCATAGCTACCTAGAGAGAGAAAGATGTAGAGAGCATCACATCAACTAGGCACACAGTAGAGATCTCTCTCTCTTCCCTTTTGTACCTGTCACAATAGGGAGAAAGAGGCAGGCCCGCTTTCCTTTCCAGGTCTCCCTGATTGAAGAATTCCTCCTGAATCTTCTCCGTCCACTTTCTATGGAGTTTCCAGGGTCTGGCGGCATGAGAAATATCTGCGCACTTTAGAAACATTCCTAACAGACGAACCCGATCCTCAGCTTTCTCCGTCATCTGAAGACCTGGGAAGAGAGAGAGAGACGGAACGCAGCACAGAGAAATGGATGGGTAAGTGCAAAGAGAAGAGAAGAAGGGAGAGAAAAGCACCCAAGCGAAGGTTCATCGCCTATAACTGGGTAGTGCTAGCACTCTCTCCCTCTCTTTTTCTCTCTCTCTCTGCCACATTTTGGTGCTACTCACTTGTGCGGAGCTAGCTCTTCTTCTCTCGATAGCTTTCTCCCAGCTCTCTCTTCGTCTGTCTCTCTTCTTGATGATGCTGTCTTCTCTCTCTCTCTCCTGTCTCTTCTTAATCTCTTTGCCCTTATGCGCTAGCCGATACTCCTCTCTCTCCTTACCTCCTACCGCCTCTAGCCTCGTCCGAAACTGCCCTACACTCTCAAAGTGCTGGCTAAGGTCAGTGTCTAGTACGGCAGAGATGATCAACCGTCGAAGAAATTGGAACTCGGAGAGAGAGAGACACTGGAAGATGTTCAGGTTATGCTTTCGCATTGTGCTGAACAGCCAGGCCGCATGCATGTTCTCAAGGACAGAGAGATCGTTGTACCGGATGGCGTCTTCATGCTGAATATTGACAAGGTACTTGTTGCCAACACCTTAGAGGCCGCGGAGAACCATAGAGAAGAGGGGAAGAAGAGAAGAGAAAAAGAGGGAGATCAGCGTGAGAAGAGAGACAGGGAGCGCTAAGAGAGACAAAGAGAGACAAGAAGAGAGAAGAACAAGGGAAAGAACGGGATAGAGATACACAGCGAGTCAAAAGTATAGAAGAAACGGAGCTAAAGAAGGTAAAATGAGAAGGAGAAGAAGACTGAGCAATCTTCAATTTCTCTCTCTCTCTCTCTCTCTCTCCAATCTTACCTGGATGATTGACATCGTGCACTGCTGCCGCGAAGAGCCCTCCAAAGAGCTCTAACGGCTCAAAGTGCTCATAACGAGCGTCAAACTGGAGAAGACAATGCACCGTGTGGAGAACATCAGCCCCGTGCAGAGCATTATGATAGGGATTCTCTCTCCGATATCCCTCTTCCACAAGAAAGAGAAGAGCTCTAAAGTTCTCTTTATCTATCGGAAGGCTGGCGAGAGAAGGATACTGAGAGAAAATGATGCGGGCCAGGTCCACGAGAGGATGCTCCACCTTGGAGCTCAGTTCCAGCTGTAGAGAGAAGGATGTAGGGGAAGTATGAGAGAGAGAGAGAGAGAGAGAGAGAGAGACGGGGTCATGAGGTGTATGCGCAGATGGATTGTAGACCTTTCACGTTGCCCACTAGCTACTGCTCTCTTCCTTCTTTCTCTTTGTCTGCTCCGGTCTTTCTCTCTCTCGACCGCTCCCAACTTGTCCTATATCCCTCACTGTCTCTTCTGATTTCTCTTTCTCCTGCTTCTTACTTCATTCTCATCTGTTCTGCCGTTCCTTTTCACCTTTTATGCTCTCCATTCTCTCCCCACTTTCGAGAACCCAGGATGAAAGTTATGAGCAACTTCTTGCGCAAGATTTCTTTTGCCACCGATCATAACTATCTACTTTCTTCTCTCTCTCTCTCTCTCTCTCTCTCTCTCGTGGTATCTTTCTCTCCTCACTCTCTCTTTGTTCTCTCTCGACTCCTCGCGCAACCAAACCTATCAGCCCTTGCCATCAACCCCACTACCCTCTCCGCGTCGTTCTCTCTCTCTCTCTCTCTC
>LT578416.1:0-48127 GCA_900088475.1 Hyphochytrium catenoides
GTAATTGTTAAATTTTCAAAGATATCTTTGGTTTTTCTTTGGTTTTGAGAAGCGAGTCATGGGATTTGAACCCATTAAAAATGTTGAACCTGATTTTTGTTTTGTCTATAAAGGAAAAAAACTCGCCTTCTTCTTCTATAAAAAAARAAAAAAAAAGTAAAAAAGTATTTTAGAAATTTTAATAAAATCTTTTGAAAAAACAAGAGAATATCATTTAAATTTCATTGAACACCTTTAATCTTTTTTAAATACTAAAGAAAGCTCATTTTTATTTAATTATGATTTTAATATGCAATTAAAAAATAATAAATAGGAATTACAAAAACAGCAAAAAAATATCGTCGAAGATATTCATAAATATCAAAATAAATGTCAGATGACCGATAAACTAAATATTTTTCTACAAGACCAGTTAATGGCACTAAAATTATAAAAAAAATAAAATAAAATGCAGTTGCAACTTGTCCAATTAAAATGATATAATCTTCTACACCTTGTTGGCCGACCCATCCCAAAAGAATAAAATCTGCAAATAACATCCAATAGAAAATTTTGAAAATAGGGCGAAATGTTGTGCTTCGAACTTCTGAAGTATTTATAAAAGGTAATGCTAATAAAATTAAAATAGAAACAAACATTGCAACAATTCCTCCGATTTTATCCGGAATTGATCGTAAAATTGCATAAAAAGGTAAAAAATACCATTCTGGAACAATATGTGCAGGTGTTGATAATGCGTCTGCCATTAAATAATTATCTGGATGTCCTAATACATTTGGTTTAAAACAAATAATTAATAAAAATATAAAAAATAAAGCAATAACACCTAATAAATCTTTAACATAAAAATAAGGATAAAATGGCAAATAATCTGTTTTTGCAGAAATTCCTAAAGGATTATTAGATCCTGTTTGATGTAATAAGACTAAATGAATAAAAGATAATCCCGCAATAATAAATGGTAAAAAATAATGTAAGCTAAAAAAACGATTTAAAGTTGGATTATCAATAGCAAAACCACCCCATAACCAAAGAACGATATCTTGACCAATTAAAGGGATCGCAGAAAATAAATTAGTAATTACCGTGGCTCCCCAAAAAGACATTTGCCCCCATGGTAAAATATATCCCATAAAGCCAGTGGCCATCATTAATAAAAAAATAATAACACCAGAACACCATAATGCTTCACGAGGATACATATAAGAACCATAATAAAGGCCTCGAAAAAGGTGAATATAAACAATCATAAAAAAAAAAGAAGCACCATTTGCATGAGCATAACGAATTAACCAACCATACTCAACATCTCTCATAATATGCTCAACACTACTAAAAGCATAATCAATATGTGGTGTGTAATGCATGGCTAAAAAAATACCTGTAATAATTTGTACAACTAACATGATACCAGCTAATGACCCAAAACCATAATAATAGTTTAAATTAGTTGGCGTTGGGTAATCAATAATATGATTATTAATTAAGCTTAATAATGGATTATTATTAAAAATGCGGTTTTTAGTATAATTAATATGCATGCTAAACTAAAAACCAAAGCACGTACAACATAAATATATCAAAACTATATTTCTAAATTTTTAAAGTTTAAATAACCCGGGAATATTTCCGCGCGATGCAAAATCTTTTAAAAAATGACGTGACATTTTAAATTGACTATAAGTCCCTCGAACACGAGACGAAAAAACACAATATTTATATTGTTTTGCAATACTTATATGTCTAAATTTGCTAAGTTTTTTAAATATTTTTTGACGTAATTCCGGTTCTAATTTTTGGTTTTTATATAAAGATTTATAAATTAAATATTTTATATAATTTTTAAAAAAAATTTCCCGTCTTTTTTTTTCTTTTCTAACAGCTCGTTTAATTAACATGTTTTTTTAATAATAACTAGATTTTTTATGGAGATAAGCGGACTTGAACCGCTAGCCTTATGTATGCAAAACATACGCTCTACCAAATTAAGCTATACCCCCTTTAGGTGCATTGGGGATCGAACCCAAGACGTTCAAATTAAAAGTCTGATGCTCTACCAACTGAGCTATACACCTTGTAAGATTTCAATAATTTTATTGTAACGACAGCTGAATGTTTGATTATAACAAAATTATGCTTTTAATAAACACATCTCATCAATGGAAATATTCCCTCTTGTTTTTGCATATACTACTAAAATAGCTAAACCAATGGCAGATTCTGCTGCAGCGACAGTAATAACAAAAAGAGAAAAAATTTGACCATATAAATTATTTAAGAGAATTGAACTTGCAATTAAATTTAAATTTACAGCTAAAAGCATAATTTCAATAGCCATTAGAGTTGCAAGAATACTTTTACGATTAAAAACTATACCTAACACCCCAATTACAAATAATATAATGGAAAGTGTTATACATTTTCTAAGAAGTCTCAAAAGAATCATCGTGGTTTTTTTATATAAAATTATGAAAGTTGAATTGTAAATATTGTTACAATCATTGAAGAGGTAATCATTGTGTAGCCCATGGCAGTCGGTAAGTGAACTTTCCAACCTAATTTCATTAATTGGTCATAACGATAACGAGGAAATGCTGCCCGAACCCAAATAAAAAGAATTAAAAAACATATTGTTTTTAATGCAAGCCAGCTACAACCTGGAATCCAGGTAAAAGGAAATATATTAAAAAGGGGTAACCATCCACCTAAAAACAATATGGAACAAAAAGCACTCATTAAAATCATATTTGAATATTCTCCCAAAAAAAATAAAGCAAATCCCATAGAAGAATATTCTACATTATAACCTGCAACAAGTTCAGCTTCCGCTTCAGGCAAATCAAAAGGATGTCTATTTGTTTCAGCTAGCATCGTAATAATAAACATTAAAAATAATGGAAAAAGATAATAAAAAAAAAAGCCTTGTTTCTGAGTTTCA
Organism: Hyphochytrium catenoides; assembly: GCA_900088475.1. NCBI lineage: Eukaryota > Hyphochytriomycetes > Hyphochytriales > Hyphochytriaceae > Hyphochytrium > Hyphochytrium catenoides. The sequence goes on from LT578416.1 coordinate 2,939, forward strand.
ATAATTTTAGATAAATTTAATGAACCAGTAAACTGCATTATGTTGACAAGAACAAATGCCATAGAAATTTCATATGAAATCATTTGTGCTGTAGATCGAAGTGCTCCTAAGAAAGCATATTTTGAATTACTTGCCCAACCTGCAATAATAATACCATAAACACCTAAAGAAGACATAGCAAATAAAAACAAAATACCTAAATCAGAATCTACATAATTTGCATCTTTTGTAAAAGGTATTACTGACCAGCTTGTAATACTTAAAAAAAAAGTCAAAACTGGAGCAAACACAAATAAAAGGATGTTTGCATGGCTTGGTAAAATAGTTTCTTTAACAAATAGTTTTAATCCATCGGCTAAAGGTTGTAATAAACCAAAAATTCCTACAACATTAGGACCTTTACGTCGTTGCATTCCTGCCATAATTTTTCTTTCTGCAAGAGTCAAATAAGCAACTGCAATTAAAAGAGGTATTACTATTAGTAAAAATCTAAAAAGTGATTCTATAATTTTAAAAATCATATAAAGTTTTTAATATTTTTATTTTCTTTTGTTAATTTAGTCATAATTTTTGAATTAGATGAAATTAAGTTTGTTTTATAAAAATTTTTTATAGAAAATGTTAAAAATTGTTTTTCATAAATTAATTTTAAATGTAATTTTTTATTTAAACTTGTAAAACAATAATTATAATTTTTATTTTTATATAATTTTTGGATAAAAGTTAAATGACGAAATAATATTTTAGTTCCAACTATTGAAAAAAAATCTTTAAAATCAATAGCGTTATTTTTTGTTGGATTAATTATTTTTTTAATTTGTTGACGTAAATCTATAATATTAATATATGAGCCTGTTTTTTGAAAAGGATTCCAATAAGGTAAAATAATTTTTGTTACTTCTGTATATTCATTTCCAATAAAACTATGGCAAATACTGTATTTTGAATTTACTAATTCTTTTAATAAAGGTATATTTTTTTTATGTATATTTATAAAATAAACAAAATCACTTGTTTTTTTTGGCGTAAACATATTAATTCCTAATTCCATTTGATTAATTAAAGAACTTGTTTGAGAAATAAAATTTATTATATTTTTTTTTTTTTTACTATAAATACGAAATTGAATTTCTTTTAATAAATAAGAAATAGATTTTAAATTATTATGGTATCCAATGAAAATTTGCGGGTTTTTTGCTTTTACTAATTGTTGACAAATTTTATGTTTACCTTCTGCAATTTGTTTTAACAGTTCTGTTGAAAGTCCGTATTGTTGCATTGGGTATGTATTTTTTAAAAAATTCCCGATATATACAATTGTTGTAACATTTTCTGTAATATTTTTTTTAATTTTAATATTTAAATTTGGAATTTCATAACGTAAATTAGAAGATATAATTAAAATAAAATCACTTGTTTCAGCCATTTCAAAATTATTTGGGAATTTATAATTAAATTCAAAATCATAATTATTCATGTTTAAAGAGACACTTTGAATTGATTCAACTCCTAAAGAATAACCTAAATGTTGAAAGAATGCTAATGATTCTAAATCTAAATCGTTGTCGCAAATAAAACGAAATTGTGTTTTTTTATATTTTTTACAAGAATTTATTTCGTTAAGCAGTAAAAAAAAATTTAGACTTGTTTTTTTTTTCGTTAATGTTTGTTTAAAAAAACATGAAGAAATTTGTTGTGTTTTTAAGCCATCAAAAAAATAACGTGCTTTATCTGTAATCCAAACATCATTTATATGTGGACAAGATTTCGGAGAAATACGAACAATTTCATTATTAAAAATATCGATTTTAATATTTGCTCCTGCAGCATCATTTAAATCGAAAGAATAATAAGATGTTAAATCCCACGGACGTGCTAAAAAAGCATATGGTTTTGATGTTAATGCACCAACAGGGCATAAATCAATAATATTACCAGATAATTCATTTTTTAAAATATGATTAATATAAAAACCAATTTCTGTTGAAACTCCACGACCAGATGTTCCTAAAGTACCATCACCTGCAATTTGTTCAATAAATCTAACACAACGGGTACATTGAATGCATCTTGTCATAACTGTTTTAATTATGGCATTAAAATATTTATCTTCTACCACTCTTTTATTTTTATGATAAAAACGCGTACGATCAGAACCATACATAAAAGTTTGATCTTGTAAATCACATTCACCTCCTTGGTCACAAATCGGACAATCTAGTGGATGGTTTATTAATAAAAATTCTAAAACGCTTTCTCTTGCTTTTCGAACTAAAGGTGTATTTGTATATATAACCATGTTATCTCCTGCAGGCATGGAGCAAGAAACGATTGGTTTAGGAAATTTTTCTATTTCAACTAAACACATTCTACAATTTCCAGCAACAAAAAGTTCTTTATGATAACAAAATCTTGGGATATCTTCTTTTAAATATTCACAAACTTGTAAAACGCTATTTCCTTTATTTACTAAAAGAATTTTATTATTAATTGTAATCGTTATCATTTTAAAATAAAATTTTAGTTTTTTTATCATAAAAATACAATATTTTTGAATTGAAAAGGATGGGATTCGAACCCATGACATATAAATATATGTTTTGGTTTAGCAAACCAACACTTTCAACCGCTCAGTCACCTTTTCTTTTTAAGTTTATTGAAAGGGGCAGGATTCGAACCTGCGTAGACAATGTCAATAGATTTACAGTCTATCGCTTTTAACCACTCAGCCACCCTTTCTTTCTAATATAATAGTATTTAAAAAAGATTAAAGGTGTTCAATGAAATTTAAATGATATTCTCTTGTTTTTTCAAAAGATTTTATTAAAATTTCTAAAATACTTTTTTACTTTTTTTTTTTCTTTTTTTATAGAAGAAGAAGGCGAGTTTTTTTTCCTTTATAGACAAAACAAAAATCAGGTTCAACATTTTTAATGGGTTCAAATCCCATGACTCGCTTCTCAAAACCAAAGAAAAACCAAAGATATCTTTGAAAATTTAACAATTACAACAACTACCTCAAACAATGCCTCAATTTGATCATTTAACCTTTGCCAGTCAGCTTTTTTGGTTTTGTACTATTTTCTCCGCTTTTTTTTTAATTTTGACTTATTTATTTTCGCCTGTATTAAGTTTATATGTGAAACTATCACAAAAAAAAATAAAATCTCATTTTAATTTTTTGTTAAAACAAGTTTTAAATTTTTTATTTACGATTTCAGTATTTTTATTTCGTTCAAAAAAATTAAATGAGTTTAAACTTTTTAAAATTTTATTTTTTTCTAGTGTATTATTTTTTAATATTAAAGAAAGTGAAACATTTGAATTTCAAAATAAGAACATCGAGATAAAGCATGAAATTTTACTAAATCATTTAAAAAAATAAATTTTGCACATTGCCGTATTTATCGATGATTTAACTTTTAAAAATGTTTCATGAAACTTAAATGATATGAGATTTTAATTTTTTTTTCCAAACAACTTTTTTAAGTATTCTTTTCTTTTATCTCTTTTTTAATTTTAAATTAAACCTTCTATTAAAGAACCAATGATAATTTGTTCTAATTTAAGTATTTTCTGGATTCCAGTCCCAGCGTTGGTCAATAGATGGCAAAGATATCGTTGAATTCCTTTTTCTAAAAAAACTCGCATGTTTTTTAAAGTAATAAAACAACTTATTTTTTCAAATAAGTTTAAAATATTTCTTCTTTTAAATGTAATTAACATAATTTGTGTCTTGGTTCTATTCAATGATATAACGAGCATTTTCGAAAAACTTCAAAACTTTTTTGAAAAAAATCAAGAGACTCCGACAGGATCGGAAGTTTTAGAAGAAACTGTTCAAACAGCTGAAATAAATGAAACAAATGAAATAAAACCAAAGGAACAAGAAAACGAGTCGGAGGTAAAACAAACCAAAGAATCATTGATCACCAAACTCAAAAAATATGCTCCTTATGTCATCGGTGGCATCTTCATAATGGCTGCGGGATATGCGGGATACCATTTTTTTTGTAATAGTGGAAATGATGGTGGTGGTGGTGGTCCCGATTTTTCACCTAGCGAGAACATACTGTCGGAAAGCTCAGCAGAAATGACAGAAGAAATAAGACTAATTCCAGAACTGCCACTGAATTTTGTTGATCTTCGAGAAGGTTTTCCTCCTGGTACTCGAAAGGCTATGGTGTCTATCTTAAAGTATTTACAAGTCGTTACAGCTAGAGAAGACATTGATCAGATTGCTGCTATAGGTAGATACGAGTACGCCCTTTGGAAAAATACAGATATCTCGGACTATGAGTCGAAAGAAGATTTAGATGAGCCGCTTATCCCTGAGAATTATGACTTAGACTCATTGGATGACGAGCAAATCATAGCATTAATGAAAAAGTTACCATTGTGGGAATTCTGGGAAAATATAGACAAATTCAGATAAAGGTGGGATAGTTTAATTGGTAGAACAATGGATTCATGCTCCATGAGTAGGGGTTCAAGTCCCTTTTCCATCGCATGGAAAATAACAAGATATAACTTATTTCCTTTAGAAAATCATATGTGGCTTATCGTATCGGTCAAAAATATTTGGGAGGGTTTAGAGGGAACAAAAAGAAAAAGATGCCCATCACTGTTTTTCTAAACAAAGGAAAGAAAGTTAAAAGCAACGTGAAAAGAACGAAAACTCAAAAAACAAAACCAAATTTTATGACATTAGCAGCTAAATTAATCGGAGCAGGTGCAGCAACAGTTGGAGTTGCAGGTGCAGGTGTAGGTATTGGTACTGTTTTTGGTGCGTTAGTATTAGGTATTGCAAGAAACCCATCAATTCAACAAGAATTAACACGTGCAGCTATTTTAGGGTTTGCGTTAACAGAAGCTACAGCATTGTTTGCTTTAATGATGTCATTCTTAATTTTATTTGCATTTTAATTGTAACATCTTCTTCTAAAAAGACAAAAAAAGAATTTAGAACCCATTCTCAATTAAGTTTACTAAAAAACTTAAAAGTTGTTAAAAAGAAAAAAAAAAAAACATGTTTTTGTAAAACGAAATCTGTCTGATATTTTTTTATGGCATTTTTTATACCATTATTTATTGAAAACACATCAAAAATATTCTGTTATTCATTTTTTTAATCTTTTAAGTTATTTAATAACGCCGACCCTACATAAATATAAACAATATTTGATAAAAAAACATGTTTTAAAATTAGTGTTAATTTCTTTACTTCCAAAGACCAAATATTGATATATTGATAACCCTCTTAGATCGAACTTTTAAACAACCTTTCTCTTTATTAATAAAACCAATGATGATTAAAAGCCTTATCGGATTTCTTAGAAAAGTCTTTTTTATAATTAGTACATTTACTATAAAAAACAAATGGAGTGTAATTATTCTATTTAACATTCTTAACATGATTTGTGTGTTGGCTATATTAAATGATCTCACAGTCATGGGCCTTTTCGAAAAACTTCAAAACTTTTTCGAAAACAATCAAGAGACTCCGACAAGATCGGAAGTTTTAGAAGAAACTGTTCAAACAGCTGAAATAAATGAAACAAATGAAATAAAACCAAAGGAACAAGAAAACGAGTCGGAGGTAAAACAAACCAAAGAATCATTGACCACCAAACTCAAAAAACATGCTCCCACGATCATTTGTGGCCTTTTAGGGGTGGCTGGACTTGTATTCCTTGGCATATGTATTTATCAATATACTTCTGGTGGTGGTGCAGATGTTCCACCTTCTCCACCTTCTCCACCTTCTCCACCTTCTTCACAGGTGCCATCAGGTTCTAGAGGTTTGGGGGATCTTCTAGTCGTTTCAGAACAAAACGCGCGTCTTCGAACGAGATTTATGATTATGCAGGATATGCAGGATATGCAGGATCTTCCGGCAACTGAGAGAACTCAGGAAATGGAGGAAACGACGCAAGATCTTCCGGAGATACCGGATATTTTGAAGATTGACGTCATTGGGCCTATTCCAGAAAAGGAGGTTTCTGTTTCAGAACAAAACGCGCGTCTTCGAGAGAAACTTCTGGCGCTGGATGAATATCTGACGTTTGACTACACGGGGCCTATTCCAGAAACGACGCAAGATCTTCCGGCAACTGAGGAAGCTCAGGAAACTGAGGAGATTGTAGACATGGAGCAGGTGCTTGAAAAGATTGAGAAAGATCTAAAACGATATGATAATATTGAACATCTGCGAGTGATGCAGGAAAATGTTCAGAGTAACCCGGAGCTTCACGAATGTCCGGAGGTTCAGCAACGTATTTTGGATTATATTTATGAACGTATTGAAGAATGTATTGAAAATCAGGGGCTTCGTCAAGATACTCGGGAGATAAAGAAGCTGATTGAGTCGGTTGAGGAAGAGCTGAAGGGAGATCATAGTCTTGAACGTCTGAAGAAGATGGAGAATGAGTTGATGAAGAACCCGCTGGTTCAACTTTGGCCGGAGGCTCAGGAAATCCTTGAGGATAAATTTCTGGAACGTTATAAAGAATGTGAGAAGAAGCTGAATCTTCCGGCAACTGAGGAAATGGAGGAAACTGAGGAGGAAATGGAGGAAACTGAGGAGGATCTTCCGGCAACGGAGGACCTTACAGAAACTCAGCAAACGGAGCTGCTTGAGTCGATTGAGGAAGAGCTGAAGCGATATCGTAATATTGAACATCTGCGAGAGATGCAGGAATTTGTTAAGAAGAACCCACAATTACAAAATTGTCCGCAACTTCGGGAACGTATTCTTGATTGTATTCACGAACGTATTGAATACTGTCTTGATAAGAAGGGGCTTGCAGAAATTCGAGTATATGGTCGTGAAGAGCTGAAAGAACATACTCAACAATATTATGGTGAAAAAGGGATACCTGAATCGGAAATGTCTTCTATGGATCGGTATGAGAGGTATCTTGAAGGGGCTCGGGCACGTTTTCCTATACTTCAGGAAATTCAAGAAATTCTAAAGATTCCTCGTATTCTTGAGATTCCGGGTATAAAGGAGATTTTAAATGTTAATATGGATGAGGTGCCCGATCTTCAGGAAATTCAGGATATTGAATTGCTTCAGGACATTCTGAAACAGTTTAAAGAGCTTCCAATCAGTCAACTTTGGCCGGAGGTTCAGGAATGTATTGAGGACTATCTTGAGGAACTTCTCTCTGAAGAGGATTTTAATAAGTTTCAGCAAGAGATTCAGAAGATGCTAAAAAAAATGCAGCGGGAGCGAGACTCGTCTGAGCTAGAGGATGAGCTATTTGATTTCGAGGAAGCGGTTCATCAAGATCTCTTAAGGCGGGTTCGAGAAACTGGCGATGTAAGTATTCTTACTCGATATTATATGAGGTCTAAATAAAAAGGACAAAGACATCACATGATTCCGGGAGATCGCGAATATGGCGAATATGGCTTAATCGGTAGAGTTTTAGTTTGTGATACTAACGTGTGCGGGTTCGAGTCCCGTTATTCGCCACACAAAAAAGAAAGTTATTTTGTTTTATATATGGGAGTCATTTAGGTTTTTTTTTGGAAAACTTTCAAGTTTTTGATTTTACTTCGAGTTTGATTCTGGCTCTGAATGAACGCTAGTGACATGCTTAACACATGCAAGTTGAATGATATGACAATTGTTATATGTTATATCATAGCGAACGGGTGAGTAATATATGGGAATCTACCTTACACATTGGGATAATCATACTGGCATGTTTAAATGTTTCTAAAATTTTTATGAAATGTTGAACTTGTTGGGAGTTGACTGAAACCGTAAGGCGCCGGTCAAGTGAAAATACCAAATAAACTTAAAAAGTAAAGGACAAGTTCCGGTGTAAGATGAGCCCGTAGAGGATTAGGTTGTTGGTAAGGTAAAGGCTTACCAAGCCTGTGATCCTTAGCTGGTCTGAAAGGATGAACAGCCACACTGGGACTGAGACACGGCCCAGACTTCGTTTGAAGGCAGCAGTGGGGAATCTTGGACAATGGGCGCAAGCTTGATCCAGCAATGTCACGTGAAGGACCAATAAATTTTTCGCCTGGAAGGATTTCATTGGAAATTGACGACTAAGTCGTAAACTTCGATCATCAAGGAGGAACATGACAGTACTTAGATGAAAGTCCCGGCAAACCTCGTGCCAGCAGCCGCGGTAATACGGGGGGGGCAAGCGTTATTCAATTTAACTGGGCGTAAAGCGTCTGTAGGCGGCAAGTTTCGTTATTCGGTAAAAATTAAAGCTTAACTTTAAAAGACGGATAAAACGTACTTAGCTAGAGTCATAGAGAGGAGAGTAGAATTTCTGAAATAGGGATAAAATCCGAAGATATCAGAAGGAATACCAAAGGCGAAGGCAACTCTCTGGCTATGTCTGACGCTCAGAGACGAAGGCGTGGGGAGCAAATGGGATTAGGTACCCCAGTAGTCCATGCAGTAAACGATGAGTGCTAGTCTTCAATAAAAGACACAGCTAACGCGTCAAGCACTCCGCCTGAGGAGTACGATCGCAAGATTGAAACTCAAAGAAATTGACGGGAGCCTATCCAAGCGGTGGAGCATGTGGTTTAATGCGATAATACACGCAGAATCTTACCAGCTCTTGACATCATAATTCTTTTGATAGAGATATCAAAAGCTTCTTTATGACAGGCGTTGCATGGCTGTCGTCAGCTCGTGTTTTGAGACGTAGGGTTAATTCCCGTAACGAGCGTAACCCCTATTCAATGTTGCTGACCCATCGGACTGACTTTTCTTTTTTTTGGAGAGTGTCAGTTGTTTTATATTTGTTTGTTGACCAAAGATTTTAACAATGTCAATTTGACAAGGCTTAATAGCACGTAAAACCCTTATTTTATCAATGCCCTTTAGGTAGTCGGTGGCCTTCTGCGGATTTGTTTGGTTTAATAAGTGCGAATGGGCGGATCTCTTTGAAACAATCTGTGAAAATGGATGGAGGTGGGGATGACGTCAAGTCCTCATGGCCCTTATGAGCTGGGCTACACATGTGCTACAATGGTAATGACAAAGGGAGGCAATAAAGAATTAAAGATCATTTGGAGCAAATCCTTAAACATTACCTTAGTTCGGATTGTCGGCTGCAATTCGCCGGCATGAAGTTGGAATCGCTAGTAATCGTGGATCAGCATGCCACGGTGAATACTGGAAATAGGCTTTGTACACACCGCCCGTCACATTCCGGAAATTCATTTCTCTCCAAAGTTTTGTATTAACGTATGAAAACAATGTAAGATTCCGATGGTTTTTCGGAAACCCGCATTGATAAAAGAAATACGAGATATGTTCCGAAAGAGAGGTGGGTAACCAGAGTGAAGTCGTAACAAGGTAGCCGTAAGGGAACTTGCGGCTGAAGACAACTTTAAAATCTCCCATATCTCCTATATTCCCCAATCATCTCTAAAAGAGAAACGTCAAAGTGTCCAAAGTGTCTCTTTTTTTATGATGATTCTTGTATTTGATTGTATTTGAAGATTGAAAAGTCGAAAAGTGTTTGAGATACACTTTAAAATTTTAGAAACACCTATATAAAATATATAAACAATTTAAACATTAAAATGAAGAGATGCGGGATAGAGCAGTGGTAGCTCAACAGGCTCATGATCTGGATGTCGTAGGTTCGAATCCTACTCCCGCGACATGTCACATTTCTTAATCCATCTAACGGTTCAACTTGATAATGCCAACTTTCTCACAACTTTTAAAAAATCCAAGACGACGTCCAAAAAACCGAACAAAAACTCCAGCATTACAATCTTGTCCACAAAAAAAAGGGACTTGTTTTAAAGTGTTTACCCGAACACCAAAAAAACCCAACTCAGGTGTTCGAAAAGTTGCACGAATTCGTTTAACTAATCGAAAACGTATTACAGGATATATCCCAGGAATTGGCCATTCTTTGATGGAACATTCCATTGTTCTTGTTCGTGGGGGTCGTGTTAAAGACTTGCCTGGAGTCAAATACCATCTGATTCGCGGCAAATATGATTTTGATAACAAAACATTATTATCTCGAATTCACGCGCGTTCGAAATATGGTGTCAAAAAACGAAGAATATAAAAAAAGGTTTGAAATCTTTTTGAAAAGTTTTTGGACACGATTTTCTTATTTTTTCTATTCTTATATTCTTCGTAGGGATATAATTTAGTGGTTAGAAGCGGTTTCTCCAAAAAACTGAACCCCAGTTCGAATCTGGGTATCCCTGGTCTTTGGTTTGTTGAAAGATCCCCAATAGCTAAGTGGTTTAAGGCGGTAGACTGTTAATCTAATGATCACAGGTTCGAATCCTGTTTGGGGAGCTTTTTAATTGCAACGGCACACGAGCGAATACACGCCCACAAAGATTCCAACGATTTTTTTGGTGTTTTTAATATTTTCAAGAATTGCTGTCTAATCTTTTATAACATTTCTTTAAGTTAGACATTGAGAATGAAAACCTTTAAACACTTTAAAACAAGTTGGAATCTTCCCCGCTTTTAAAACCATTTCCTTTTGGTCTTTTTCACTTCTTATAACAAACCAAAAGACCAAAAAGGATGAACACAGAAACAATCCAGTCAAATCAAAAGATTCTTTCCCAGTTTCCCACTTTTAAATGGTTTTAAAAGCACACCCAAAGAACTTTTCTTTTTTATGTGACCTTTTTATACCGTTGTCACTTGAAAAAAGAAAAAAACCGCTGCCCCGTTGCCGAACACTCTTTTTTCAAAGAAAGTTAAAAAAAATGCCAATCTTCTCCATAATGAGGTCGACGTTGTTCCCAAGGAATCTCTTCTTCTGGGAAATCAATAATATGACGTGTATAATTATGTAAAACGAGACCGAGAAATAAAATGAAAGCTAATTTAAAATTTACATATACACCAAAAGAAATGGGTAATGCGGAAAGAACGGTTAACATAGTTGCACCTAATAAAATGATAAAACTTGAATGATAAATGAAACCTGTTGATAATTTTGCTACTTTTTCCATATAATAGTATAAAGTATGTGAAATTCCTAAAGGACCAAAAAGTTCAAAATAACCTTTATCTAAAATTCGGTAAGTTGTCATATAAGAAACCCGCATCATACGTTGTGAAACAAAATCATTCATCAACTTATCAAAAAACCATTTTCGATTTAAAAAATTATAAAGACTTAAACCCCAAGGAGACATTTTCCAATGATATAAGACACCAAAAAAAAAGGTATATAAATAATATGCCGTTAAAGCTCCATAAAGACTACACATTAAAATCATTTGTTTAGGAGCATCCGGAATAAATTCCGCATCCATTAAGACTAAATGTTTTGGGTGTACAAAAATAGAGTTTCCCCAAAAATCAGTTCCAAAACCAACAAACATATCTTTTAACAAATAGCCAGAAAAAATACTTAAAAGAGCTAAAAGACCTAATGGGAATGCCATGACAAATGGAGCTTCGTGAACCTGTTCCATGATTTTTTTATAACCATTAGGTTCGGTTAAAAAAACAAGAAATAACAGTCGTGTTGAATAAAAAGAAGTCAAAAAAGCTGCCGTGGTTCCTAAAATATAAGCAAAATATCCACTAAAACTATAAGTTGCATAAGCACTTTCTAAAATCAAATCTTTTGAATAAAACCCTGATAAAAAAGGAAATCCAATTAAGGCCAAATTTCCAATTAAGAACATACTATATGTATAAGGTAATAAAGTTCTTAATCCACCCATACGACGCATATCTTGTTCATCACCCATAGCATGAATGACACACCCTGCACTTAAAAACAATAACGCTTTAAAAAACGCATGATTCGTTAAATGAAACATTCCGGCGGCATAATTAGAAACACCGCAAGAAAACATCATATATCCTAATTGACTACATGTAGAATACGCAATAACTTTTTTAATATCATTTTGTACCAAAGCGACGGTTGAAGCAAAAAAAGCTGTTGATGCTCCGACTATGGTCACAACGGTTAAAGCTGTAGGCGAATATTCAAAAAGTGGTGAACATCTTGTAATTAAAAAGACACCTGCGGTCACCATGGTTGCCGCATGGATCAGTGCAGAAACAGGTGTCGGTCCTTCCATGGCATCAGGCAACCATAAATGTAAACCAAGTTGTGCGGATTTTCCCATTGCTCCAAGAAATAAGAAAAGGCATATGGTATCTATAACAGGAAATTCATCATACACAAAAAAAAAACGTTGATCTTGTAACTGATTGACCAAAGAAAAAATAATATCGTAATCGACAGCACGGAAAGAATAGAAAGCAGAAAAAATTCCAATAGCTAATCCAAAATCTCCAATTCGATTTAAGATCATTGCTTTTAACGCAGCTTTATTCGCTTGTAATCGAGTAAACCAAAAATTAATTAATAAATAAGAACAAAGACCAACACCTTCCCACCCAACAAACATAACCATAAAGTTATCCCCAGTGACAAGGATAATCATAAAAAACGTAAATAATGACAAATAACTCATAAAACGTGGAACATGTGGATCTTCTTTCATATAACCCGTTGAATAAAGATGAACTAACATTGAAATTGAAGTAATCACAACAAGCATCACAACAGTTAATGTATCAAAAGAAAAGGACCAGTCACATTCAAAAAGACCACTTTCAATCCATGTAGCTAAAGTCAAGTATTTGACATGACCTTTTAATCCAATTTCCAGAAACGATTGACAGGCTAAATAAAAAGTGTACCCTATTAAAGAAGAACTCACAATCATACTTCCTGGGTGACCTAAATAACGACCAAAAAATCCACAAAAAATGGAACTTAACAGTGGTAGAAAAAGAATTCTTAACATCAATGTATTTGATTTATTACTTTTTTATGTTTTAAAATCTTTTAAAACATCCAAGCCAAAAATGAGTAGAAAAAGAGTTTAAAGAGTTCGCAGCTTGTTAGATGAAATGTTTTGTCATGCCATTTTTCTTCTTTAACGATCAATTTCACCAAAAACAATATCTTGGGTTCCGATAATGGTTACCACATCCGCAATCATATGCCCTTTGGACATAAAATCTAAAGATTGCAAATGAGCAAAACCAGGAGATTTTATTTTACAACGATAAGGACAATTAGTTCCGTCTGAAATCAAATAAACCCCGAATTCTCCTTTAGGCGCTTCCACAGCAGTATAAGTTTCTGAAGGCGGTACACTAAATCCTTCACTAAATAATTTAAAATGATGTATAACGGCTTCCATGCTTTGTTTCATTTCTAGACGAGATGGTGGTGAAATTTTGAAGTTATCAACCTTTACCGGTCCTTGAGGCATTTGATTAAGAGCTTGTAAAATTAAGCGCACGGATTCTCTCATTTCATAGGTGCGTATTAAATAACGATCGAAACAATCACCATTCGTTCCAACAAAAATATCAAAGTCAAATTCATCATAAGCATCATAAGGCTGTGCTTTACGCAAATCCCAAGGAATTCCTGATCCACGTAACATGACCCCGCTAAATCCATAATTTTCAGCATCTTGTGCACTTACACACCCAATATCGACTAATCTTTGTTTCCAAATACGATTATTGGTTAACATTTCTTCCATTTCATCTAAACGTGTTCCGAATTGTTCACAAAAAATAAAAATATCATCTAATAACCCTTCAGGAAGATCAAAGGCAACGCCTCCAGGACGGATATATGCTGCATGCATTCTTGCTCCAGATACACGTTCATAAAATTCCATAAGCTTTTCGCGTTCTTCAAAATTCCAAAGCATGGGGGTAATCGCACCAACATCCATCGCATGGCAACCTACCGCTAATAAATGATTTAAAAGACGTGTAATTTCAGAAAAGAGAACACGAATGTATTGAGCTCTACGTGGTACAGAAGTTTGGAGTAATTTTTCAACTGCAAGACTATAACAAGATTCTTGTGCCATCATCGAAACATAATCTAAACGATCAAAATAAGGTAACGCTTGTAAATAAGTTTTGGATTCAATGAGTTTTTCAGTCCCTCTATGTAATAATCCAATGTGAGGATCCGCTCGTTTAACGACTTCCCCATTTAATTCTAACACAAGTCTTAAAACACCGTGTGCTGCTGGGTGCTGAGGACCAAAATTAATCGTAAAATTTTTGATTTTTCGTTGCATATTATGTTTTAAAAAGGACATGATTCATTTTCAAGAAGAGGATCCGTTTCATTTTCGTTTCAAAAACACATGATCTTTACAAACAATTCGAACTCAAAAAGGATCAGTCATGCGGGAGTAGGAATCGAACCTACGACGTTCAGATCATGAGCCTGTTGAGCTACCACTGCTCTATCCCACGGAAAGAATACCAGGGAAGGGACTCGAACCCTCAAAAACATTACTTTCTCAGTACCTAAAACTGATGCGTCAACCAATTGCGCCACCCTGGTGAAGTTTGGTGAACCACACGGTTTCACTCAAGAGTTCCATGAAAGTTTTTAAAGTTTACTCGCTATCGGACTCGAACCGATAACCCGAAGGAACAAATTTTAAGTCTGTAGTGTATACCAATTTCACCAAGCGAGTTTCATGAAACAAAAAAAAATGAGATTAGGGGCGGATTCGAACCGCCGTCAATTGCATTTGCAGTGCAATGCAAAACCTCTTTGCGACCTAATCAGTGACAGTTATATAGTGATATCATTTAGGAAGGTTTCGCACTTTTTTTGAAAACTGTTCGACGATAGGACGAAACAAGACAAAAAAGAAAACTTAAAAGTTCACAATAACAAAAAAACACGAAAATAAAACAAATTGCGAAAAACCAATGAATTTCAAAAAATAAAAAATTGAAACAAAAAAGGAAAACATAGGCCCATGTTTTTTGTTTTAGGAAATGAAACCAAAAGGAAGGATAATGGAAACAAAAAAGAAAATAAAAGGGGGGGAAATAAATGAAAGTTAAAAACAAACAAATAAAAAAACCCTTTGTCTTTAAAAAAGAAAAAGGATCTAAAAACCATTTGAATTCAAAATCCAGTTGCGGATCATGGGATTGATAATAAAAGAGATCCTCAAAATAAAAAGGAAGATATAAATTGGCAAAAGTCAGACTAAGTTGTATCGAAAGACAAACAAAGACAATCCACACCAAGAAAAGAACATTTTCTTCAAAAAAAAGACTTGAAGATACAGAAAACAAAATTATTGTTAAACAAAAAGGTAGTAAGTAATAAAGACTTGTATAATATGCAAAAACTTTAATGGATGCATAAGCCTCTGGTTGAAAAACCGTAAAACGCATTTGAGAAAATTTTTCTTGAAAGGAAAGCGTTTGCCCCTGATAAAGATATTCCCAAGAATCCAAACCACAAAAAAAAGTGAAAAAACAAGTCAAAAAAAAATAAAAGCTTTTCCAAAAGAAAAAAGAAGAGGATGTTTTCATAACAAAATTTCAAAATCATGGAAGTCAATCAAAAAGGATAGTGGAGGAAGGACTCGAACCTCCGACCTACAGATGATGAGTCTGTCGAGCTACCAACTGCTCTACCCCACGTTTGTTTCCTCTTTAATGTTATTATTAAAAAAAAAAAAATAATCTTTTTCGAGTTTTTAGTATTTCTTAGCTGTTCTTGACATTTCAACTCTGAGCCATCAAAAGAATTGAAGTTTCAAAACAAACTTTTACACGAAACCTATTAAAGTCATGATCGTTGACAACTCTTAAAGAAAATAAATCTCAAGTTAGGTTTCTTGCTTAGATGCTTTCAGCAATTATCCCTTATTAACGTAGCTACTTGGCGCTGCTTTTGATTTAACAGCCAATACACCAGAGGTTAACCCTTCCCGGTCCTCTCGTACTAGGGTTAGATTCTTTCAATTTTCTGCTGCCTACAGTAGATAGAGACCAAACTGTCTCACGACGTTCTAAACCCAACTCACGTACCACTTTCATCGGCGAACAGCCGAACCCTTGGAACCTTTTTCAGCTCCAGGATGTGATGAGTCGACATCGAGGTGCCAAACGATTTCGTCGATACGGACTCTTGGAAATCATCAGCCTGTTATCCCCGGAGTACCTTTTATCCGTTAAGCGATAGTTTTTCCGCAAAAAACTACCTGATCACTATGGCCGACTTACGTCTCTGCGCGATATGTCTATCTAACAGTCAGGCAAGTATATATCATTGCACTCAACAACTGATTTATACAGTTTGAACTTACCTTCGCACGCCTCCGTTACGTTTTAGGAGGCGACCGCCCCAGTCAAACTACCAAATTTACACGGTCCTCGAAGACAGAATTCTTCGAATTTCTTGTCTGAATCATGAGTAAGCGATAAAAAGAATGAAGGATGGTCTTTCACTTGTGTCTCGACGAGTGGCCAAAGCCAAAGTTTCAATGACAACCATCTAAACTACGCTTCTTCTTTTTATGTACAATGTAAATGTGCAGTAAAGGTTCACGGGGTCTTTTCGTCTAGCTGTAGGATATCCGCATCTTCACGGATCATTCATTTTCATAGAGTTCATGTTGGAGACAGTGGGGAAGTCGTTACACCATTCATGCAGGTCGGAACTTACCCGACAAGGAATTTCGCTACCTTAGGACCGTCAGAGTTACAGCCGCCGTTTACTGGGGGTTATATTCAATGCATCATACATTTCTTTTTAGCCTACCAGCACCGGGCAGGTGTCAGACCCTATACATCATCTTACGATTTCGCAGAGTCTTGTGTTTTTACTAAACAGTCGCCCCCCCCGATTCTGTGCCACCGGATTGGTTACCGGTACTCTTTCTCCCGAAGTTACAGAGTCATTTTGCCGAGTTCCTTCAACATGATTCTCTCTCTCGCCTTAGTTTACTCAACCCACCCACCTGTGTCGGTTTATAGTACGGTTTTAAAATCTTTACTTTTTCTTGAAACGCAGTTTKTTTTGGGTCATATCATTCRAAACAGCAAAACCCGCCACTTATTACGTTTGTCATAAACATTTAACAAGAAATGATCTTTTTCCCATTAGAGTAAGCTTTCGCTTTTTCCTTAGGGACCGTTTCACTCGTGTCAGTCGAACTTGAACAACGAAAACCTCAGGTTTGCGGCGAAAATGATTTGAACATTTTTTATCATTACTCATACCAACATGGTCACTTCTGAGTTCTCCAACCTATCTCTCGATAGATTTTCAACAAAAAACAGAATGTTCCGCTACCATCTTTTCGAAAAATTCGAAAAAGATTCGCCGTTTCGGTATACAATCTTTAGCCCCTTTACATTTTCAGTGCAAACAAACTAGACCAGTGAGCTATTACGCTTTCTTTAAAGGATGGCTGCTTCCAAGCCTACCTCCTGGCTGTCATCATTTATTCACTTCTTTACTCACTTAGATTGTTTTGAGGACCTTAACGATCGATCTGGGCTGTATCCCTCTCGACCATTGACCTTAGCGCCAATGGTCTGTCCATACCATTCACTTTTCAATGTATTCGGAGTTTCCTTGAATTTAGTAAGACAGATGTCCCCCGCATTCAGTGAGTGCTCTACCCCATGAAAGGAAGATGATATGGTCTACCTCAATAGATTTCGCGGAAAACCAGCTATGTCCAAGTTTGATTAGCCTTTCACCCCTATCCACAAATCATCCCCGTATTTTTCCACATACGTGGGTTCGGTCCTCCATCGTAGATTAATACGAATTCAACCTGTTCATAGATAGGTCACTTGGTTTCGGGTTTTATGATGATAACTTAATCTTGTGTTCTCATTTGTTTGTTTTTTATTTAGAGTTTCTTTTGTTTCTAATAAATGATAATACATTGAGAATGTAAAATAAGTTTTTATGTTTTTTATTTCATTGTTAAAAGACTTCAAATTATATATATAAATATAAAAAATAATTATTATAATTCTTAGGAATATTATAGGAATTTTCATCATCATTTTCATCATTTGTTTTTTATTCTTTCATTTTTGCTTTCACTACGCTTGCGTTTATTAACTTAAGCTTGCTATCATCATAAACTTGTTGGTCCATTATACAAAAGGTACGCTGTCACAACCTTCGTTGCATCAACTGTTTGTAAGCATTAAGTTTCAGAAACTTTTCAAGTTCTCAAATATTTTTTCACCTTTCCCTTACGGTACTCTGCACTATCGGTTATAAAAAAGATTAGCCTTTGAGGGCGGTCCCCCAGAATTCGAACGAAAATTCACGTATTTCGTTTGACTGATTGGTTTGGTGATAGGTTGATTGACAGGACTATGACCTTCTCTGGTTTATTTTTCCAAATAATTAATGAACCATATCATCAAACAAAGGCTTTGACCGGTTTCGTTCTCCACTACTTCCGGTGTCTCGGTTGATTTTTTTCAAAGGTTACTTAGATGTTTCAATTCGCCTTTTTTTTTAAGGACACAATGTCCAGTTTCCTTTTGAGAGAGTTATTAGTCAAAGCTTGTCTGCTCATTAATAACATTTCGTTGTTAAAACGTCTCTTCTTTTTTATACCTAGGCATTCCCTTAATGCTCATGTTAAGATTATTTTTAAAAGTTTAATGAAACCCAAAGAGTTTGAACCCAAAGATGACTCTCGTCTATAAGTCCCTTCAAAAAAGTATTTTTAGAAAAAGAATGGTTCACTAACGGGTTTGAAAAACCGTGTCCTTTTTTCTTTTAAAAAAGACATCTAGGAATCAAAAATTTCTTTGGGTTTCATCAAACAGAAAAGATTAAAAAAAAATGTCTGGGAATGGATTTGAACCACTGGCCTAAAGATTTTCAGTCTTCCGCTCTAACCAACTGAGCTACCCAAACTTTTCGATTTGTTTCTGTTGTTTTTTACTGTTTTTCTTGTTCAATCGCTTCTTCGACAATCCCCGATTCGCCGAGAAGCGATTGAACAAGAAAGAGCATAAACGTTTCAAAAGCCCAAAATGTTTCTTTCGCTGAAAACACAAGGGTCACGTTGATTTCAGAAAAATGGCGAAAAAAATGAGCGGTGGTTTCTAAAGCAGGAAAACAAGATGGGTCATAAAACGTAAATGTGATGCTATGTTCTTCTGCAACAATTTGAAACGAAAATTCTGCTTGATTGTTTTTTTGTTGAAATACTCCGTAAACGAGATCATTAAGAAAATTTGCCATTTTTTTTTTTCTTAAAGTCGTTGCGGCGCCGACAAAAGCATTTTTGCTAATTTTTAAAAGAGGGACTTGTTTTTTTGATATCGTTGGATAAGCTTTTTGTTGTGTTAAGAGTTCCACCAGAAGTAAAGCGGATAAAATGAGTTTTTTATCTTGCGTAATATTGGGAAATCCGACATTAATCACCACCTTGTCAAGAATTGGAATTTCCATCGAATTTGTTATTGGCAATTTACAAGCCATTTGATAGGCTAAAATTTTTTTAAAATAATAATCAAAAGGGTTTGTTTCGATCATTTGAGGAATCTTATAAAAATGTTGTCAGAGTTGTAAGGTCGTGTGTTGTTTTTAATCTGTTTTCTTCTTAAACAAGAAAAGATAACAGAGACACGATCTTTAAATCTTTTGACTTACGCAATTCTTGTGTAGAGGGCCCAAAAACCCGACTTCCAATGGTTTTTTTTTGTTGATTTAATAAAATGGCGGCGTTCTCTGAAAATTGGAGAAGGCTGCCATTTTTACGTCTAAGGGATATGCTTGTTCTTATGACTAATGCTTTACACACTTGTCCTTTTTTGACTTTAAGTTTTTGACTTTGAGACACTTTAATTTTTTTTAAAGACACAAGAATAAGATCGCCCACTTGAGCTTGTTTTTTTTTTAAAACTTTAATGCACTGAGCGACTTTTGCCCCGGAATTATCAACAATACGTAAAGAGGTTCGAGGTTGTATCATTGTATCATGATTGGTTTCAAATCATAAGAGTTAAGCCCAGTAGGAATTGAACCTACAACTTTTCCGTTATGAGCGGAACTTTCTACCTCTTGAAATATGGGCTTCCTATATTTTATATCTTTTATTAGATTGTTTTTAGAAAATTTGACAATATGACAATATTAGAATATTAAAGAATGTCTTATTCTTTTATTCGTACCACAGCATTTTTCATTTGTCGTGATAATTGTTGATAAATATATTGACGTCGGCGTTGTTTTTGATCTTGATCTCCGGCCAACGTCACTGCACCAAGTAACGCAACTAAAAGAATTAATCCTGCAATTAAAACATCGAAAAAATAGACATCATACAACAAATAACCAAATCCTTCTATATCTTTTTGTAAATTCATTGACGCTCGGGTTGGTGAGGGTACAAGACGATCTCCATAAAGTTTTTTTAAAGAAAAATTGAAATCAATAAAATCTGTTGTTGAAATGCCGATCTGTTGTTGCATAACATAAAAAACAGCTAAAAAAAAAACAAGTCCTATTAGAAACCCAATAGGTAAATCTTGGAATAAGGTATATTGTTTTTTTTCCTTTAATGTCAACATCATAACAACAAATAGAAATAAAATCGCGATAGCTCCAATATAAATCACTAAAAGAAGTAATCCAAGAAATTCAACACCTAAAAAAAAAAGTAATGCAGAATTACTACAAAAAACTAAAACTAAATATAACACGGCATGTACGGCATGTTCCACTCGGATAACCATCATGGCAGATCCAAGTAACATTGTGGTTAATGCATAAAAAAAAAAGAATTCCATCATTTATATTTTTTTGTATGTTAAAAGAAAAAAAAAGAGAGAAAAAGAGAAAAAGAAGCGCATACTCGTTTGTTTGGTTAAATCTCTGAAGAAATCCATGTTTTGACTGACAATTTATTTGATGCGCTTTTTAAGGCATTATAAGCTAATGCGGGTTTTACGCCAGATATCACACACAAAACACGTCCTGGTTTTACACATGCAACCCAAGAGCTTACGGATCCTTTCCCTTTTCCCATACGAACTTCAATAGGTTTTTTCGTCACTGGAGTATTTGGAAAGATTTTAAATTGTAATTTTCCCATGCGTTTTAATTTCCTTGTTACAACTTTACGTAAAGCTTCCATTTCTTTCGCGGAAATTCGCCCAAGTTCTAAGGTTTTTAATGCATGTCCTCCTGGAGATAAAATGACTTTGGCTTCTGTTCCTCGAAGTTTCCCTTTAAAAACTTTTTTATATTTCGTTTGTGCGGGTCGAGATAACATCGAAGATCCTCATTACTGAAAAAACATTTAAACTTTTGAGAGTTCTTTTCTCTGTACATTATTTCATTGATTTTTCTGTTGAACCTGCTTTGTTTCGGGCCTTTTTCTTTAAAAGCATTTCGACTTCTCAAGGCGCTTTTTGTATTTTCGAAAATTTGTAGAATATGGATAGAAAAAGCTATTTAACCTTTTACCAAATTCTATTTTTTAAGTACACAAATCCGTATTAACAAAAAAATTTCCTGTTAAGGTAGAAGCTTAACAAATTACAAAAACGTATGATAAAAATAAGATTATGTTTAAAAAAATAAATCCAATAACACCTTCACAACGTCATTTAATACAAGTAAATTTACCAAAAATTCTTGATAAAATAAAACCTCTTAAAAATAAAACAAAACTTTTATTAAAAAAAAATGGAAGGAATCATTCTGGTAAAATTACTGTAAGACATCGAGGAGGTGGTCATAAAAAAAAATATCGAATCATCGATTTTTATAGAACAGATAAACAATCAACCATAACTCATTTAGAATATGATCCAAATCGATCTGCTTTTATCGCAAGAATTTTAACGAAAAAAAAAGAATCTTATATTATAGCCCCACACAATTGTATTCATGGTATGAGATTACAAACAGGAGAGCATGTTCCTATTCAAATTGGAAATTGCACTTCTTTGAAACAAATGCCTTTGGGTAGCTTAATACATAATTTATCGATACATAAATATAAAAAAGGACAATATATACGATCTGCCGGAACTTTTGGTCAATTAATACAAAAAACAGAAAATTTTGCACGAATAAAATTACCTTCTGGAGAACACCGGCATGTTTTTTTAGAATGCCGTGCTACTTATGGTAAAGTTTCTAACGAAGATCATAAATTTAGACAATTAGGAAAAGCCGGAAGATCTCGTTGGATGGGAATTCGTCCAACTGTTCGAGGCGTTGCTATGAATCCTGTAGATCATCCACACGGTGGTGGAGAAGGTAAAACAAGTGGCGGGCGGCCTTCTGTAACGCCTTGGGCTAAATTTACGAAAGGGCAGCCCACAAGAAAAAATAAAAAAAAGGATCTTTATCTTGTAAAAAAAAGAAAAAAATAATAGGATGAAAAAACCAAAAACTAAAGCAAGTTTTCAAAAATCAAATGAAAATAAAAATACCCAAAAAGAGAATCTAGTAAAACAAGAACAAATTTTATTTGACGATGAATCTGATCAAAATTTAATTATTACAAAACAGCCAACTTGGCGTTTAAAGTATACAGATAATTGTATTTTGAAATTATCTTCTTTGATCAAGCGAGAGCGACTAAGTGAACAAGAAAATGCTGTTTCTATTTGGTCACGTCGATCTATTATTGAACCATATTTAGTCGATTGTTATGTAAAGATACATAATGGTCTTCGTTTTATTCCTAAAAAAATTACACAAGAAATGGTTGGCCATAAGTTTGGTCAATTTAGTTTCACTAGAGCAAAATATACTTATAAAAAAAAAAAGAAAAAATAAAAAATGGCATCAAAAAATCATCCAATATCTTTTCGTTTAAAACAACATAAAATTACAGATTCTTTATGGTATGCGCGATATAATTATCAATCTATATTACATGACGATTTAGTTATCCGTGAAATTGTTAAATATACTTATAAAAAACAGAAAATTTTTGTAAATCAAATTTTAATTCGACGTCATTTGAAAGTTTTATTTGTAGTTATCTATTTGTATAATTATGTCAACTTGAAAAAAAAAAAAAAACGTTTTCGTGTTTCGCGAAAAAAATATATTTATAAAAAAAAAAAAATATTGTTAAAAGCAAAAAAAAGCAAAAAAAACTATAAAAAAATTCGTAAATATAAAACTAAACTAAAAAGAAAAAATATTTTTAAATCTTTGAAATATTTAACTAAAAAGAAAAAAAATTTGCATGAAGATGACATTGCAAAAATGATTCAAAAATATTGTAATATGCATGATCAAAAAATTCAGATAATTTCTTATGACTATTCAAAGATTTACAACCTCCGTTACAATTTTATAGTAAACCGCGTAGTTAAAATGGTGCGTTACTATAAATGGATTAAAAATTATAGAAAATTAGTAGAATTAGCTTTTATTTCAGTTCAAACTCAAAACACTAGTGCATTTTGTGATTGTTTAGCTTTCGCTTTAAAAGTAAAAAAATTCAGAGATCACAGAAGAATTGTATTGTTTTCGCGTTCTCTTTTTAAAGGTTATACACGATTTTTTTATCATTTTATTGGTTTTAAAATTATAATTAAAGGCCGACTTCGTGGTCGTTTGCGTGCTAAAAAGTTTATGATTAAATACGGATATCTTCCATTACAAACAATGGCTGCTGTTATACATTATAATTTAAAACCGATGCATTCAAAACACGGTACATTTGGTTTCCGCATTTGGTTTTGTTATACATTTTCAAACAATTTGCAAATCGATTTCATAAACCGTTGGAAAAAAGAAGAATTTGATAAAGAGAAATCAAAAATTAAAATATTACCTAATTTTTATGATTATTCTTTATTTCTATCAAAACAAATGTTACAAAAAGCAAGTAAAACTAATAAAATTTTATTAAATACATCTTCTTCTAAAAAGACAAAAAAAGAATTTAGAATCCATTCTCAATTAAGTTTACTAAAAAACTTAAAAGTTGTTAAAAAGAAAAAAAAAAAACATGTTTTTGTAAAACGAAATCTGTCTGATATTTTTTTATGGCATTTTTTATACCATTATTTATTGAAAACACATCAAAAATATTCTGTTATTCATTTTTTTAATCTTTTAAATTATTTAATAACGCCGACCCTACATAAATATAAACAATATTTGATAAAAAAACATGTTTTAAAATTAGTGTTAATTTCTTTACTTCCAAAGACCAAATATTGATATATTGATAACTCTCTTAGATCGAACTTTTAAACAACCTTTCTCTTTATAACTAATGAAATAAAAAACTACGATGTTAAACATTAATAAAGTTTATATTCAACAAGAAGATATTTTATATAAAAAACTTTTAAAAATTCCAGGCATAGGCCCTAAACGTGCAAAAACACTTATTAATTATATTGGAATTCATCGTTCTTGTAAGTTAATGCACGTTTCTTTAGAAAATCGTACGAAATTATTAAAATTTATTGAATTTTTTTATTCTAAAACAATAGGAATGAACTTATTAGAAAAAACTCAAGAAAATATAACATATTATTCTACAATAAATAGTTATCGTGGTATTCGACATAAATATGGTTTGCCTGTAAGAGGCCAGAATACACGTACAAATGCACGTACACGAAAATGTCAAAAGAGAAAAAAAAACTCTCTTTTTTTTAGAAAAAAACGTTTTGGGCGGGATATTATAAAAGTTCAAGTACGTTCACGTCAAAAAAAAAGAAGATCTCCTAAAAAAAAAACTGGAAAAGTTTCTTATGTCCCATACTATAAACATAAACCATTTTTTAGACGTCCTAAAAATTATTGAAAAAACAAAACCAAAACAATTTTTAATGCTTCACCCTATAGACCAGTTTTTTGAGATTTTAAAAGTTGTTAATAAAAAACAACAACAAAAAAAAATGGAAAGACAAATAAAGAAATATTATTTTTTAATAAACAATATAAAAAATTTAAAAGAACAAACAAATAAAAAAATGAATCAAAGTCTACAAAAAAAGGCTTTTTTGTTAACAAAAAAAACATATTCTTTTTTTTTACTTAAAAATCAAATATGTTTTTCTAAAGAACTTTTTTTAAAGAAAAAGTATAAATTAACAACAACATCTCGTTTACGAAAAATTGTTGAAACAATGCAATATCATTTTAAACAAATAAGAAAACGAGAAAAATGGTATTTTTTTTCAAAAAAAGCTGTTTTTTTTTATTTTAAAAATTTTAAAAAAATACGAGGATTAAAAAAAAAACAACCGATTAAAGGTAAAACACAACGAGAAAAATATAGACATCGTGTAGAATTAATGATTCATCGGAATTTATCTGTTCGAGAGCTTTTTCATGAAAAACGTGCACGAAAACGAATGTTACGCAAATCTAGACGTTTCGGAAAGCGTTTTTTAGGAAAAACAGGAATTTTACATTATGTTGCGACAACACGAAATATCAAATATACTTTTACTACCTTAAAACATCGTGTATTAATGTATTTTTCTACTGGTAATAAAAAAATTAAAAAAGGTCGACGCAAAAGTCTCGAAGCTAAAAAAATTTTGGCAAGACGAATGGCTCGTTTTGTAAAATGGAAAAAAGTAAAAAAGCTGATTGTAGTTTTGCATGCAAGTCGTGTGAGAACAATAAATTTTCTTGTACGACTATATCGCGTTCGTCGAATTCGTTTGATTGCTATAATTGTTGATTCCAAACGACCTCATAATGGATGTCGAAAAAAAAAATAAAAATTATTTCTAATATCAATTTCAATTCTTTAAGGACAAGTGATCGAGCGGTTGATGGTATCAGTCTTGAAAACTGAAATGCTTACAGCATCGTGGGTTCGAATCCCACCTTGTCCATTACGGAATGTGACGCAGCCCGGTAGCGTGTTTGTTTTGGGAACAAATTGTCATAGGTTCAAATCCTATCATTCCGAGATTTTTTTTTATTAACTAAGTTTTATATTAATATTTAATGATGAATGATCTGATTTCAGATTTAATTACACGTATTCGAAACGGACAAATGGCACATTTAACTGCTATTAAAGTTTGCAATTCGAAATATTCAAGAAAATTTTTAGATGTATTATATGAAGAGGGTTTTATTTGTGGTTATAGTCTTAATTATGAATCTTCAAAAAATGCAGAACACTATTTAAAAGTACATTTAAAATATATGGGCGGAAAACCTTCTATTAAAAAAATTTATAAAATTTCGAAAAACGGTTGCCGTGTTTATTGTGGTGTTGCAGAACTATGGCGTCTAAAACATGGATTTGGTCATTATATTTTATCAACATCAAAAGGATTAATGATTGATGAAAAAGCTCGCTATTTAAGGATAGGCGGGGAAATTATTGCATATATTGAATAGATGTCAAAAATAGGACGTAAAATTATAAGAATTCCAGAAAATATTAAAGTTTTATTACAAGAAAAAGAAATAATTTTGTCTAAAGAAAATCAAATTTTAAAAATTAAAAAGCCAGCTTTTTGTAGATTAGTTTTTAAAAATCAATGTTTGAGTATTGAAATACCTAAAAATCAATATAAAATTCGTGAAAAAGATCAAATAAATATGTTTTGGGGAACTTTTCGTAAATATTTAAATGATGCTATTATCGGATTGAGTCAAAAATTTCAAATATCATTAAGAATTATTGGTGTTGGTTATCGAATGTTTGTCGAAAATAATTATTTATGTTTAAAAATTGGATATTCTCATTTAATTTATATCAAAATTCCCTCGGATATCTCGATCTCAACACCAAAATTAACAAAAATTTCAATGCAAAGTCATAATAAAAATTCTTTATTACAATTTGCGGCATTTATTAAATCACATAAAGTTCCAGAACCGTATAAAGGTAAAGGCATTGTTTATAAAGGAGAACATATTCGTCGAAAAGAAGGTAAAAAAAGATAATCATGAAAGTCTTCAAAAAAAAATATATGAAATATTGCCCAGAAACATTAAAAAAAATGAAAGATAAACAAATTTTTAAAATTTTGATGGAACAAAAAATACATTTGGGACATCATCGACAAAATATTAAAAAAGAATTTAAAACCTATTTACATTCTTTTTTTAATGATTATGGTATTATAAATTTAAAAAAAACTTTAATGCAATTACGCATTGTAATGAATATTGTATTTAATCTTGGACTAAAAAATGGTAATATTTTAATTATTGATTCTTTTTTGATAAATGGGAAAAGTTTAGACCTTTCAATTCCATTTGAAGGAATTTTATGTTTAAAACAATCTGATTGGATTCCTGGTTTGTTATCTAATAAAAAACATGTTAAGAATACAATGAAACAAAATCTTTCAAAAAAAAATATAAAAACTTTTCAAAAAGATTTATCTGAAACATTATTAAATCATATTGATTCTATTGATTTAATTGTTATTATAGATCCACTTGCTTGTATAGATATTATAAATGAAGCTTCTATTACAAATACACCTATTATAGCATTAGTAGATTTAAATGGTTTTCTTCAAAATATAGATTATCCTATAATATGTAATAATCAAAATCGAAATAGTGTTTTATTTATTTTGCAACTTCTTTTTAAAGCATATGAAAAAGGCACTTTATATCAAAACGATGTTGATAAAAAAATTTTTATGAAAAAAAAAAGAAAAAATGTTTCAATTTATTTTGAAAAACAAGATCGTAAAAAGGATTTCATTGTAAAAGAAAAAAAAAAAAATAGATGAACAGATTATTAAAAAAAAAATTTCAAAAAAGGACAAAAATTCAATGGATTTCTTATTTTAAAAAACATTTTCGTCGAAATGGGAATGTTTTATTTGTACGTCCTTTTGTTTTTCATAAATTACATTATGATAAGTGGAAAAAATTAAAAAAATTTTCATGGAAAAATTATAGACAGTCATTATATAAATATAAAAACCCTTCTTCCCTAATTAAATATGTTAAAACAAAAAATATTTATTGTCATTCTATTTTATATCAAAAACAATTATTTAAAATTTTATATAAAATTCCATCTGAAAAACAACTAAAAATATTCTTACGTCAATTTTATAAACGAAAAAAAACACGTCAGCGTTTTTATTCGTCAATACAAAGACGTTTAGATTTTTTTTTATTAAAAATTAAGTATGCGGGTTCTCTTGAAATAGCTCGTTTTTTAATTAAAAATCAATTTATTTTGATAAATGATAAAATTATAACGCAATCGAATTATTTAATAAGATGTCATGATATCTTATCTGTTGATTATCGTATACGGAATTATGTTTATTTTAATCTTTTAAGAAACAAAACCAAAAAGAAAAAAAAAAAAAGAAAAAAAAAATACAAAAATGTTTTGGGTAATAAAAAAATGTTAGGTTTACCAAAAATTTTTGAAATAAACTACCGAACATTAGATGTTATTCTTTATAATGATTTTAAAATTAAGCATTATAAAACAAAATATGCGTTAAATCTTGATATTATACAAAAAATATATAGAAGATAATAATATAAAAACAACATAAAAAGAATTTGTTGTGTTTCCGATTCACAATCATTCAAAAATGATTTTTGGGCTCAAATCCCATCAAATTCAATAATTATTTATCATAAAAGAAAAAAAATTAAAATGATTAAAAGAAAAAAAATTAAAAAATATGATTATAAATTTAAACTTGAAGCTTATGATATCAAAATTTTACAACAAGCAAATCTTTTTTGGAAAGAACTTGCAACCTCATTACATTTAAACTTAAAAGGCCCTGTTTTTTTACCAACGAAACAAAAAAAAATTATTTTATTAAGATCACCACATATTAACAAAAAGGCTCGAGAAAAATTTATTTTTTGTCGTTATCGTTATTTATATACTTTAAAAAGCTCTGCAGAACAAATAGAATTTGTTTATCAATTTTTATCTTTAATTCAAAAAAGTGCAATAGCTGGTTGTTCTTTTACAATACAAAAGACAATGAAAACAACACTTAAAAAACGTAAATATTATTTATAAAATAAAATATTGGGGTAGTTTTCAAAAAAGACGTATTAGCTTTTTTATTTTATATTCTTTTAGAAGAAAAATTCTATAAGTTTTTTTTTGAAATACTGAAATAATTAAAAGTTGAACTCGATAGCTATGAGTTTTAATATATTTTTGAAGTAAAAGGATTCGAACCTTTGATTGTCCGTACCAAAAACGGATGCCTTTCCACTTGGCTATACTTCATTTCTAAAAAAAATAATAATATGCATCTCCCGGATCTGTAACTTAGTGGTTTTATAGTGCACGCCTGATAAGCGTGAAGTCAGTAGTTCGACTCTACTCAGATCCATCGCCCTTTTCGTCTAGTTGGTCAGGACATTGCTCTTTCACAGCAAGAACACGGGTTCAAATCCCGTAATGGGTATAAAGTGATTAGCTCAATTGGCAGAGTATTTCGTTTACACCGAAAATGTTAGCGGTTCGAATCCGTTATCACTTAAAAAATTGAAACTGTTATGTTTATATAACACTTACATCCTTAGCTCAGTGGTAGAGCTGTAGCCTTCTAAGCTGAAGGTCCCTGGTTCGAGTCCAGGAGGATGTAGTTTTAATTGGTGACGTCACTTCTGTGGTGAAAGGGTAGACACGGTGAATTCAAAATTCATTGCGAAAGCGTACAGGTTCGAGTCCTGTTAGAAGTAATTTCAAGTGCATTTTGGGAACATAGCTTAATTGGTTAGAGTATTAGCCTGTCACGTTAATGGTTGCGGGTTCAAATCCCGTTGTTCTCGATGCGGGTATATAAAAGGAATCAAAAATTAAAAGAAAAAAACGTTTGTTGGGGTTCTATTTCCAGCCCCCTCGAACAGTTTGATATAATACCACTTTTTATTCTTTTATGGTTAGGTTTTGATATTTCAATTACAAATTCTACACTTTTTACTTTAATCGGTACTGGTTTTTTTATTTCATTGTCTTATATGGTTTTTTTATTAAATACATTTATTATTAATCATTGGCAATATGTTTTAAAAGAACATTTTTTTGTGGTATTAGGTTTAATTTCTGAAAATATTGGAGCTGCCGGTAAAAAATATTTTTCTTTAATTTTTGCTTTATTTTCTTTTATTCTTTTTTCAAATTTAATTGGAATGGTTCCTTATAGTTTTACGATTACAAGTCATTTAATTTTAACTTTTGGGTGTGCTTTATTATTTTTTTTAGGTATTAATTATATTGGGATTAAAAAACATAAACAACATTTTTTGAGTCTTTTTTTACCAAGTGGTTCAACAGTCTTTCTTGCCTTAATTTTAATTCCGATTGAACTTATTTCATATTTATTTCGTGTTGTGAGTTTACCAGTACGTCTTTTCGCAAATATGATGGCAGGTCATACTCTATTAAAAGTTATTGCAGGATTTGCATGGACTATGATGGCGGCAAATGTCATTATTTTTTTTTTTCACTATATACCAACACTTTTATTAATTATTTTAATGGGTCTTGAATTAGGTGTTGGGATCATACAAGCTTATGTCTTTTCGATTTTAGTTTGTATGTATCTGAATGATGCATTACATTTACATTAATTATTGAGAGTTTTTTTTATCAAAAGATGGTGTTTTTATTGTTATAATGGTTCTAAAAAAAAAAAAAGAATTATATTACACAAATATTATTCTTAATTTTTGGGATTCACCTTTTTCGCCATCTGTAAGTGTTTTTTGTCATTTTTTAAAAAATACAGAAACTTCAAAAAAAAGACAATTAGTACCGCAAATGAATGAAATGCGATTTGTAAAAAAACAAATTTTTTTAAATTTTTTAAATCAAAAAACACACCAATTTTCATCTCGTATCAACGGACGTTTGCTAATTGCTTGTGGATCTTTTTCTACAATAAATGTTACAACTTTATTGCAAATGAATGCATTTAATTTCTCTTTTATTGGTATGAATTGGAAAAATTTTTATTTTTCTGATTCTTCTTTAAAAAGTATACATTTATTTAAAAAAATATTTCAAAGCAATGATTTCCCAGAATTAAATCAGAAATTAACAGAATATTTTATTTATAATTTATTAATGGCAACAGTGCTTACAAATTTGAATCAATATTCTTTATTCAAATTAAAAACACTAATGCTTTTTTCTTCAAATAATTTGATAAGTCCTCAAAGATAATAATCACATGGAAACATGTGGGACCCGACCTCTGTTTATTATCTTTCTAAAATTTTTTATGTTTTATTAATAAAAAAAAATGATGAATAATCTCTTATTTTATGTTTTAATTGCACCGCTTTTTGCAGCTATTATAATTTTAATGACTCCAAAAAAATACGATAATTTTATTCGACAATTTGGATTATACGCAAGTTGGGGAATTTTTGGATTATCTTCATGGTTATGGTTTTTATTCAATGAAAATACTTCGAAATTTCAATTTTTAAAATCTTTTCCTATTTTTGAAGAATATAATATTCATTTTGTTATAGGAATCGATGGTATTTCATTATTTTTTATACTACTAGTTACATTTCTTTTTCCTCTATGTATTTCGGGAAGTTTTAAAAAAATAAAACTTCATGAAAAAGAATATTTTCTATGTTTTTTTATTATGGAAAGTATGTTAATTGCAGTTTTTAGTTTATTGGATATTTTATTATTTTATGTTTTTTTTGAAAGTGTTTTAATCCCAATGTTTTTAATTATTATTATTTGGGGCTCGCGTGAACGAAAAGTACGTGCTGGTTATTTATTATTTTTATACACATTAGTTGGATCTTTAATAATGTTATACGCTATTTTAGATATTCATGCTAAGTACGGTACAACAAATTATTTAATATTATTAACAACTACATTTCCGGAAACCTATCAACATTTTGTTTGGTTAGCTTTTTTTATTTCTTTTGCTATTAAAGTACCTATGGTTCCATTTCATTTATGGTTACCAGAAGCCCATGTTGAAGCACCAACAATGGGTTCTGTAATTTTAGCTGGAATTCTTTTAAAATTAGGAACTTATGGTATTTTGCGTTTTTTAATTGCTCTTTTCCCACTTGCAACTCATTATTATACTCCATTTGCCTATACTCTTGCAAGTATTGGCGTTATTTACGCATCTTTAACAGCTATTCGTCAAAATGATATGAAACGTATTATTGCTTATGCTTCTGTCGCACACATGAATTTAGTTGTCATGGGTTTATTTTCATTAACTATTCAAGGAATCGAGGGTGCAATTTTACAAAGTATTAGTCATGGTTTTGTTTCTAGTGCTTTATTTTTATGTGTAGGTGTTCTTTATGATCGTCACCATACTCGTTTATTAGAATATATAGGAGGTGTTGTTTTAATTATGCCAATTTTTTCTATTATTTTTTTATTTTTTACTATGGCTAATATTGCGTTTCCATTAACAAGTAGTTTTGTTGGGGAATTTTTAATTCTTGTAGGAGTTTTTGAAAGCAATACTTTTGTTGCTGTTTTAGGATCAACTGGTATGGTTTTAGGAACGATTTATTCTTTATGGCTTTATAATCGAATTTGTTTTGGACAAATTAAAGAAAAATATATTAAACAATTTTCTGATTTAACTCATGAAGAATTATCTGTATTTGTTCCTCTAATTTTTGCGACATTATTTTTAGGGATATATCCCCGTTTGTTATTAAAAGCATTGCATTTTTCTGTTATTGCCTTGATCAGCCATACGACAATGCATATGTTTTTATGATTTCAAATATGTACTTTATGGCAATATTAACGCATGATATTTGGTTGACACTTCAACATTTAATATTGTATTTCTAAAACGTTTATCGATTAATGAGGAATTTATGTTAAAAACAAAATATAATTATTTTTTTTTATTTATTTTTTTACTATTTAGTTTATTTTTAACGGCATTAATTTTTTCATTGTCTTATTTTATTGCAAATCAAAATGAAGATATTGAAAAAGTATCTCCGTATGAATGTGGTTTTGATCCTTTTGAGGATGCGCGAAACCAAGTAGATATTCATTTTTATTTAGTTGCAATTTTATTTATTATATTTGATATTGAAGCCGCATATTTATACCCTTGGGCAGTTTCTTTAGCTAATTTAGATTCGTCTAGTTTATGGGTATTTATTGATTTTCTTGTTGAACTAGCTGTTGGTTTAGTTTATGCATGGAAATGCGGTGCTTTAGATTGGGAATAATGTTAAATTCAAGTTCATTTTTTTTTTTTCAATTTAACATTTCATTAAATTTATTTTTTAACTCATATGTTCTATTCCTGTTTATAAAATTTATTATTCAACAATTTATGATGAAAAAATATCAAACATTACATCCATATCATATTGTAGATAAAAGCCCATGGCCTTTTTTATCAAGTATTTGCGTTTTTTCATTAACAGTAGGAGGTGTTGCTTATATGCATTTTTATCTTAAAGGAAAAACTTTGTTTTTTATGAGCCTTCTGTCTTTAACTTATGTTTTATCAAAATGGTGGAGAGATATTATTCGTGAAGGAACTTTCGAGGGACAACATACACGTGCCGTTCAAAAAAGTCTTCGAATTGGTATGATTTTATTTATTGTTTCAGAAATTATGCTTTTTTTTGCTTTTTTTTGGGGATTTTTTCATTCAGCTTTAGCACCAGTACCTGAAATTGGATCGGTATGGCCTCCTTTAGGTATTGAAACACTATCTCCATGGGGAATTCCGTTATTAAATACTTTAATTTTATTAACTTCAGGAGCAACAATTACTGTAGCACATCATGCTATTGTTGCAGGTAAATATGACTGGGCAGTTTTTTCTCTTTTAGCCACAATTGGTTTAGGAATAATTTTTACTTTTTTACAATATGAAGAATATAAACATACCACTTTTACAATGGCAGATGGTGTATATGGTTCTACATTTTTTTCTTTAACAGGTTTACATGGATTTCATGTTTTAATAGGAACTATTTTTATTGCTGTGACCACATCAAGAGTTTTTCTTGGCCATTTTTCCCGACAACACCATTTTGGCTTTGAAGCCAGTGCGTGGTATTGGCATTTTGTTGATGTAGTATGGATTTTACTTTACATCACAATTTACTGGTGGGGCGGTAAATAATATTACATGACGAAAATGATGAAAATGATGAAAATGACGACAATGTTACAAAATTATAAAAACAAAATTCTAATATATTTTCAAATTTTCCCTTTTTTTTTCGTCTTGTTTGCATTTTTTTTCCTAACAAGTTATGGGATTTTATTCTATTTTTTGGTAAACCGTTCTTCAGAAACAGCAGAAATTTTGACGGCTCATTTAAATTTTTGTTTATCTGATGGTTACATAAATTTAAAAGAAGAAGAACAATCTTCAAAATCATCTAACATTGAAATCATTCGTGTTCAAAAAAATTATGTTCTTCAAGTAAATACAGAAACGGCTGATATTACAATAACATTGACCGATGAAATGCAAGAGGAATTAACTCGAAATATGAGTATAAAAACGAACCTCGAAAATATTATGGAAGATTTTAAAAATCCTGAATATCGTCAAAAATTTATGAGCCACCCTCTGATGGATAAAGCTATTATGAATTTGCAAAAATCTTTTGAACTTTCAAAACAAGATAATATAGATCCAAAAACTTTTCTAATCGTGGCTTTTGTAACTATAGGTCTTTCAATTGCTGGTGGATATTACATTCATTATTCTTTTAAAAATGAAATCATGTCTTTTTTAAATTCTTTAAATTTAAACAAAAATGATATGTCTTCTATTGCAGATCAAGAAAAAGCTATAAAAAATTTTATAAAAAGTTGTTTTGAAACACAGATTGCTTTGCTTAAAGAGGAACTGTCTGCACTGAAACAAGAATCCATTCCTGTTGGAAAGATATTAGTAGGTCAAAAAGGAATATTTGATCAAGATCAAAAATTGTTTAAACTGACTATGTCACGTTTTTCAGTTTTTGATGCTCGTATAACAAATTTAGAGGGTGCTATACAAAATTTAGATTCTCTTGTTTTAAATTTAGAAACCCTTTTAAATATACAAGAAAAAATTTTAAAATCTGTCGCAGCAAAAAAAGAAGAATCATTTGATAAAAATGATATTATAATTAGTATCGTATCAGAAATTTTTGATATGTTGAAATCTAAAAAAAAATAACAACCTTCCCTTTTATTTTATAAACGGAGCCTATCGACCGACAGATAGTCCCCGTTCTCTTCTCCTATTTCCTTTCCCGTATTAGACTATAAATGATTTTTTTTCCGAACCAGTTACAAGAAAAGTGGTACTATTGGTACCATACCCTTAAAATTTCATCAACGGTTTTTTTCTTATTTTTATTTCTGGTGATCCTTATTTTAAATATCGTAAGTCGTCAAAGCTTTTTTGACAATGCAGAAAATTTCATAGTTTCTTTAAACTCTATTTTATCTGAAGGGTCGTTAATTTTGGATGAACATGAGAATTCAACTAATT
The DNA here is from genome assembly GCA_900088475.1 of Hyphochytrium catenoides. Classification (NCBI taxonomy): domain Eukaryota; class Hyphochytriomycetes; order Hyphochytriales; family Hyphochytriaceae; genus Hyphochytrium; species Hyphochytrium catenoides. The sequence continues at coordinate 38,238 of LT578416.1, forward strand.
TAACAAATGAGACTAAAGAAAATACTGCAATATCTGACGATATTCAAAAGGAAGAAATTGAAACTCCAGAAGATTCTATAAAAATGACTTTAGATGACATTTTGGAAAATTTTAAAGATCCAGAATATCGTAAAAAGTTTATTAATCATCCTGCCGTAGAAAAAGCTGTTTTTAATTTACAAAAAGCTATTGAAAATACAAAACAAGAGGATATTGATATAAAAGTTTTTCTAGGGATAACCGCTATATGTGTAATTGTTACACTTGCTGGTACAATTATAATACACTATTCTTTTAAAAACGAAATCATATCTTTTTTAAATTCTTTAAATTTAAAAAAAGATGATAGTTCGATGTCTAATCTAGAAAAAGCTTTAAAAGATTTTATACAAAGTTGCTTACAAACTCACTCAGAAATCTTAAAACAAGAAGCTGATCATATTAAAGAAATTTTAAATAATCAAGAGGTAAATAAGAATTTAACAGATGTTCTAATTAACCGTCTTTATGTTATTAATGATCAAATCAAAAATGTTGTCAGTTCACTAAAGAGGTTGGAAGACTTTGAGAAAAGTATCAATAAGCTTTTAAAAGCGCAACAACCAATTTTTATAGATTTAATAGCGAAAAATGACGCTGCTTGTGAAAAAGTGGATGCTGTTCATAATGTACTTTCTCAATTGCTACAATCGAGACCGAGAAAATAAATTTTGCACATTACTGTATGTATCGATGATTTAACTTTTAAAAATGTTTAATTAGATTTAAATTATATTTTTTTTTATTATAATAAAATAACATCCCGAGTTTTTGTTCCGGTTCAAAATACTTAAACTTCTTTTAGTATCTTTGGGCTCAAATCCCATACTCGTTAAATATCTATGTCAAAAAATATTTAAAAAACTTAATATATTGAAACATATTTTTGTTGCAAAACAATCTAAGTCAATGTTTTATTTCGGTGGGGGTAAAACATCAACCGACTTCTTCAAAAAAAAATGTCCCGACGGCATTTTGCCTTTTTTTTTTGTTGAAGTACCTGCCTTTTTTTTCAAATTTTAAAAACTATGATGATTTTTGAATTTTATTATTTAATTGTTCTTTTGTTCGGATTAATTTATTTTGTTATAATTTCAAATAAAATAGTTAGAAATTATCATCTTGCGTGTTATTTTGGTATTTTATTACTTTTCAATGGTTTTTTGATTACTTCATATGAATCTGGAACTATTCCTCAAATTTTTTTTGAAGGTTCCTTTATTTTAGATACGTTAGCAAAATACGGTAAAAATTTAATTTGTTTTATTTCCATTCTATGTTTTTTAATTAATTCCGTTTTTGTAAAAAAAACTGATGGTTCTTTTGAATATATTTTTATACATCTTTTTGCTATTTATGGTATGTGTTTATTGGTTGGTGCATATGATTTTATTTTAATTTATTTAGCTATTGAATTACAAAGTTTAAATTTATATATTTTAGCTACAAGCCGACCTAAATCTGCATATTCTGTCGAAGCTGGAATTAAATATTTTATTTTAGGTTCATTAGCTTCGGGTATCCTTGTATTTGGTTTAGCATTGATTTACCTAGCAACAGGTATGCATACTTTAGGTGATTTATCAACGTACATGTCTTCATACGCATCCATTTCTTTAGAAAATGATGATTTACTATTATATCCTCCATTATTTGTTTTTGTTGGTATTGGCTTATTTTTATGTGGTTTATTATTTAAACTTGGAGCAGCACCTTTCCATACTTGGGTAGCTGATGTTTATGAAGGTGCTCCATTGCATATTACCATGTTTTTTGCTTCTGTTCCTAAAATTGCCATTTTATTTTTTCTAGTACGTTTTTGTGGTATTATTTTATCTGATTGTATTTATGTTTGGAGTTCAATTATTGCAATGTCATCATTATTCTCTTTTTTATTTGGGAGTTTAGGTGGTATGTATCAATTTAAATTAAAAAGATTATTTGCATTTAGTTCTATCAATCATGTTGGTTATATGCTTATAGGTTTGTTAACATACAGTCAATTGGGATTAAGTGGTTTAATTTTATATTTAGTCGTTTATGTTTTGGGTGTTTTGGGATTATGGATTTTATTAATGTCTTTTGAACAATCAAATATTTCTAATAAATTTGTTCCGAAATCGATTCAATATATTACAGATTTAGTAGGATTAGGAAAAATACATCGTTTTTTTGCAATTCTTTTTGTTATTTTTTTATTTTCAATGGGAGGTATCCCCCCATTTGGCGGTTTTTATATTAAAGCTTATTTATTTTTCGGTGCATTAGATTCAAAATTAAATGCTTTGATTTTTTTTGCAATATTATCAAGTATGGTTTCAATTTTTTATTATTTACGTCTTGTAAAAATTATTTATTTTAAACCAAAAAATATGAGAGAATCAAAACTTTTATATATGCCTCAAATTAAAAGTGAAATGGCTTGGATTTTATCTTTTATTTTAGTTTTTTTAGTTTTTTTTCTTTTTGCTTCTGAAACATTACTTTATTTTTGTCAAGATTTAATAGCATTCTAAGATCTTGTATTTTTAAAACAAAATTATAATCGTAATTAAACATTCTTATTTTCTTTAATATGATTAACCTTATATATCCGTCATATATATTTTTTCTATGAAAAAAAGAAAATTCATAAAAATTTTATATTTTGTTTTTTGTTGTTAAGTGTTTTAGAAGGAAATTCACTTTTTTTAATTTCTATATTTTATTTTTTATGAAAAACAAATCGAATCATTTACTAAAGCAAGAATTTATTAATTATTTGCAACGTGTGCTACCAATCTATTCTTGGTATATCCAACATAATGAATTGTATCTTTATGTTCCACCATCATTAATTCAAAAGATAGTATTTTTCCTTAAATACCATAGTTTAACTCAATATAAAATTTTAGTAGATATCGCTGGTGTAGATTATCCAACAAAAGGGTTCGATCGTTTTGATGTTGTTTATCATTTTTTAAGTATTCATAGTCATTCACGAATTTCTTTAAAAATTCGTGTAAATGAAGTGGTTCCTATTCCTACACTTATAGAGGAATTTCCTAATGCAAATTGGTTAGAGCGCGAAGTGTTTGATATGTTTGGTGTAAGATTTGAAGGTCATCCAGATTTACGTCGTATTTTAACAGATTATGGTTTTAAAGGACATCCTTTACGTAAAGATTTTCCATTAGTTGGTTTTTATGAATTAAAATATGATAATATTAGTTCACGTATTCTTTATGAATCGATTGAACTTGACCAAAATCCTAAAATGGAAATACAATATTCGCCTTCTTAGGATTAAGGTTTTAATTTTTTTTTTTCTGATATATTTATTTTTAAATTCGTTTTTTTGCGTAAAATTTTACGCAATCTTGAATCTCTTTTTTTTATGAAATAACGTAATCAATGATGTTTTATTTTTTTCCACAACAAGATGCTGCCGTAAGATGGCAAATGGGATTTCAAGATCCTGCAACTCCAGTAGCCGAAGGTATTTTCGACTTTCACCATGAATTATTTAATATTATCGTTTTTATTGTTGTTTTTGTCGGTATATTATTAGCTCGTTGTATTCAATTATTTAATTCTAAACAAAATCCAGTTCCAGCTAAGTTTGTTCATAATACTATGGCAGAAATTATTTGGACATTAACACCAGCATATCTTTTATTAGTTATCGCAATACCATCATTTGCTTTATTATATTCTATGGATGAATGTATTGACCCACAAATTACTATAAAAGCAATTGGTCATCAATGGTATTGGTCATACGAATATTCTGATTACAATACAAAAGAAAAAGATGATTTCGCTTTTGATAGTTATATGATTAATGATAATGATTTACAAAAAGGACAACTTCGTTTATTAGAAGTAGATCGTCGCGTTGTTGTTCCTATAAATACGCATGTTCGTGTCTTGACAACATCTGCAGACGTTATACATAGTTGGGCAGTTCCTTCATTAGGTGTAAAAATAGATGCATGCCCTGGTCGTATAAATCAAACCTCTTTTTTTATTAAACGTGGAGGAACTTTTTATGGACAATGTAGTGAAATTTGTGGAGTAAATCATGGATTTATGCCAATTGTAATCACCGCTGTCAAATTAAGTGAATATTCAGCTTGGTTATCCAATAAAGGTAATGTTATTACAGAAATTCCAAACACAACGAATGTTTCCGAAAGTCTTTCCGAAAGTCTTACAGAAAAGACAAATGACTCACAAAATGTGCAACAAAATTTAGAAAATCTACCAGCAATTCTTAAACCAAAACAACAAAACCAAAATACATTTGTTGAAAATAAAGCTTTAGCAGAAAACAAATCGACCCAGGCTTCTGAAACCACAATTGTTCGAAAAGATCCTCCATCTTTTAATCGAAATCGTTTTTTTTCAAGACCAGAACCAACAAATCCATTTGAGCAGTTTCTTAAAATTAAGCCACGTACAGCAGAAGATAAAAAACTTCACGAAACAATGCAAAGACTTTCTGAGGAATTTAAAAAAAATGTGGAAAAAGAAACTTCAAAATTAAGGGCTTCAAAAACAGAAGCTCCAAAAACAGAAGCTCCAAAAACAGAGGTTAAAAAAGATAAATTAGGAGATCCTATTAAGCCAGTAAGTCAGTGGGAACCAGTTCCATTTAATCCAAAATGGAAAGATAAATTGGGAGATCCAGTAGAAAAACCAGAATCACAATCTACAGAAAAAAAAAATGATTAAATAACAAATATGTTTTAAGGCTATATATTTTAAAATATCAATTTTGACCATATGCTATTATGCATTCTTTTAGATTTTTTGAAGGAATTTTGGAAAAAAAAAAACTAAACGTTTTGTTTTATATATAAAATAATGACAATGTCATCAAAATTTAATTTATGGGTATCACGATGGTTATATTCAACAAATCATAAAGATATTGGAACATTATATCTTATTTTTGGTGCTTTCGCTGGTGTATTAGGTACAGTTATGTCAGTATTGATTCGTTTAGAATTAGCTCGTCCTGGAGATCAAATTTTATCTGGAAACTATCAATTGTATAATGTTATCGTTACAGCACATGCATTTTTAATGATTTTTTTTATGGTAATGCCTATCTTAATAGGTGCTTTTGGAAATTGGTTTGTTCCTATTTTAATTGGTGCGCCAGATATGGCATTTCCTCGTATGAATAATATTAGCTTTTGGTTATTACCGCCATCATTAATGTTATTATTAGCATCCGCATTAGTAGAATCTGGCGTTGGTACTGGTTGGACAGTTTATCCACCTTTATCTGGTCCAATTGCACACTCAGGTCCTTCGGTAGACTTAGCTATTTTTAGTCTTCATGTTTCTGGAGCTTCTTCTATTTTAGGTGCAATTAATTTTATTACAACAATTTGGAATATGCGTATGCCTGGATTATATATGCACCGTTTGCCATTATTTGTTTGGTCTGTGTTTATCACGGCTTTTTTATTATTATTATCTTTACCAGTATTTGCAGGTGCTATTACAATGTTGCTGACTGATCGAAATTTTAATACAACTTTTTATGATCCTGCTGGTGGTGGTGATCCTGTATTATATCAGCATTTGTTTTGGTTTTTTGGTCATCCAGAAGTTTATATTTTAATTTTACCGGCATTTGGAATTGTTAGTCAAATTATTTCAAAATATTCGCGTAAAGCTGTATTTGGTTATTTAGGAATGGTTTATGCGATGTTATCTATTGGTATTTTAGGTTTTATCGTATGGGCTCATCACATGTATACAGTAGGATTAGATGTTGATACTCGAGCTTATTTCACTGCAGCTACAATGATTATTGCAGTACCAACAGGAATTAAAATTTTTAGTTGGTTAGCTACAATGTGGGGTGGTTCTTTAATTTTAAATACACCTATGTTATTTGTTTTAGGTTTTATTTTTTTATTTGTCGTTGGAGGTGTTACAGGTGTTGTTTTAGCGAACTCAGGTTTAGATATTGCTTTTCATGATACTTATTATGTTGTTGCTCATTTCCATTATGTTTTATCTATGGGTGCTGTTTTTGGAATTTTTGCTGGTTTTTATTATTGGATTAAAAAAATGACAGGATTAGATTATCCAGAAATCTTTGGGTATTTACATTTTTGGTTGTTTTTTATTGGAGTAAATATTACATTTTTTCCATTACATTTTTTAGGATTAGCGGGAATGCCTAGACGTATTCCAGATTATCCAGATGCTTATTCTGGTTGGAATGCAGTGTCTTCATATGGGTCATATATTTCTACAATTGCAACATTATTTTTTTTTTATATTGTTTATGTAACATTAACATTAAGCGAACAAGAAAGAAAAGAAATTAAAAAAAAAGAGATATTTGTATTACAAAATCAAAAAACATTTCGTTTATCACAGTTACCTCTAATTAATAAAATCGTTTAATTACATCTCATTATAATTTTTTTTATGTTAATGTTCAATTTAATTCTGTTTCAGAAATGAAAATAAAAATGCAATATATTAATATATTGCATTTTTATTTAAGTCTTTTTTTATTTCTGTGTTAACATTTAACATCAAAAACTTTGTTAAAGGTGTAGGTTGAATGTGGGACGTTTTGTGGCAAAATCGAAGTCAAAACCTTCTTTAAAAAACAAAAAAAACACTTCTGCGCCAAAAACGAATCCATCTGAAATACAAAAATCTGCAACAAAATCTGCAAGTGCTGCTCCTAGTGAATTATCAAGTTTAATACGTCATAAAATTAAATCTTTTTCATTTAAAGAAAAAAAAAAAGGATCTCGTTCTGATGAAGTTGGTAAAGTTCTTTCAATTGGTGATGGGATTGCGCGAGTATATGGTTTAAAAAAAGTACAAGCGGGTGAAATGGTTGAATTTGCAAATGGAATTAAAGGAATGGCTTTAAATTTAGAACCAGATAATGTTGGGGTTGTTGTTTTTGGAAATGATCGAGATGTTGTAGAAGGTGCAATTGTTAGAAGAACTGCTTCTATCGTAGATATTAATGTTGGTACAGAAATGTTAGGTCGTATTGTAAATGCATTAGGGGAATCTATTGATGGTTTAGGAAAAATCGTAACATCAAAAAAGCAACGTGTAGAGGTAAAAGCACCTGGTATTATGCCAAGACAAAGTGTTTCTGAACCAATGCAAACAGGCCTAAAAGCAGTTGATAGTTTAATTCCAATTGGTCGCGGACAACGTGAATTAATTATTGGTGATCGCCAAACGGGTAAAACAGCAATTGCTATTGATACTATTTTAAATCAAGTAAATATACATGCATCTAATGATGAAAATAACAAATTGTATTGTGTTTATGTTGGAGTAGGTCAAAAACGTTCAACAATTGCAGATATTGCAAGAACATTAACAAAAACAAATTCATTTAAATTTACATGTATTGTTGCAGCAACAGCTTCAGATTCAGCGCCATTACAATTTTTAGCGCCATATTCAGGATGTGCTATTGGAGAATATTTTAGAGATAATAAAAAACATGCTGTAATTTTTTATGATGATTTATCAAAACAAGCTGTTGCGTACCGTCAAATGTCATTGTTATTAAGACGTCCACCGGGTCGTGAAGCTTACCCCGGTGATGTTTTTTATTTACACTCTCGTTTATTAGAAAGAGCTGCTAAAATGAGTCAAAAAATGGGAGGTGGTTCTTTAACAGCATTACCAATTATTGAAACACAAGCTGGTGACGTTTCAGCTTATATTCCAACAAATGTAATTTCTATTACAGATGGTCAAATTTTTTTAGAAACAGAATTATTTAATCAAGGACAAAGACCAGCAATTAGTGTAGGATTATCAGTAAGTCGCGTTGGATCTAAAGCACAAATAAAAGCAATGAAACAAGTTGCTGGAAGCATGAAACTAGAATTAGCGCAATTTCGAGAAGTACAAGCTTTTGCACAATTTGGTTCTGATTTAGATCCAACAACACAACAACAATTAAATCGTGGATCTCGTTTAACAGAAATGTTAAAACAAAATATTAATGCTCCATTGCCAGTTGAAGATCAAATTATTATCATTTTTGCAGGTGTTTATGGTTTTTTAGATCGTATTGAAATTAATGCCATTTCAGAATTTGAAGTTTCATGGTTAAATTATATTAAGTCAAATCATTCAAATCTTTTAAAAACAATAAGAGAAAAAAAAGTATTAAATGTATCAGAAATTGATTTTTTAAAAGATCTTTGTGATAAATATGTGAATCAGTTTAAAAAATAGAATTTGGTAAAAGGTTAAATAGCTTTTTCTATCCATATTCTACAAATTTTCGAAAATACAAAAAGCGACCTTGAGAAGTCGAAATAGCTTTTAAAGAAAAAGGCCCGAAACAAAGCAGGTTCAACAGAAAAATCAATGAAATAATGTACAGAGAAAAGAACTCTCAAAAGTTTAAATGTTTTTTCAGTAATGAGGATCTTCGATGTTATCTCGACCCGCACAAACGAAATATAAAAAAGTTTTTAAAGGGAAACTTCGAGGAACAGAAGCCAAAGTCATTTTATCTCCAGGAGGACATGCATTAAAAACCTTAGAACTTGGGCGAATTTCCGCGAAAGAAATGGAAGCTTTACGTAAAGTTGTAACAAGGAAATTAAAACGCATGGGAAAATTACAATTTAAAATCTTTCCAAATACTCCAGTGACGAAAAAACCTATTGAAGTTCGTATGGGAAAAGGGAAAGGATCCGTAAGCTCTTGGGTTGCATGTGTAAAACCAGGACGTGTTTTGTGTGTGATATCTGGCGTAAAACCCGCATTAGCTTATAATGCCTTAAAAAGCGCATCAAATAAATTGTCAGTCAAAACATGGATTTCTTCAGAGATTTAACCAAACAAACGAGTATGCGCTTCTTTTTCTCTTTTTCTCTCTTTTTTTTCTTTTAACATACAAAAAAATATAAATGATGGAATTCTTTTTTTTTATGCATTAACCACAATGTTACTTGGATCTGCCATGATGGTTATCCGAGTGGAACATGCCGTACATGCCGTGTTATATTTAGTTTTAGTTTTTTGTAGTAATTCTGCATTACTTTTTTTTTAGGTGTTGAATTTCTTGGATTACTTCTTTTAGTGATTTATATTGGAGCTATCGCGATTTTATTTCTATTTGTTGTTATGATGTTGACATTAAAGGAAAAAAAACAATATACCTTATTCCAAGATTTACCTATTGGGTTTCTAATAGGACTTGTTTTTTTTTAGCTGTTTTTTATGTTATGCAACAACAGATCGGCATTTCAACAACAGATTTTATTGATTTCAATTTTTCTTTAAAAAAACTTTATGGAGATCGTCTTGTACCCTCACCAACCCGAGCGTCAATGAATTTACAAAAAGATATAGAAGGATTTGGTTATTTGTTGTATGATGTCTATTTTTTCGATGTTTTAATTGCAGGATTAATTCTTTTAGTTGCGTTACTTGGTGCAGTGACGTTGGCCGGAGATCAAGATCAAAAACAACGCCGACGTCAATATATTTATCAACAATTATCACGACAAATGAAAAATGCTGTGGTACGAATAAAAGAATAAGACATTCTTTAATATTCTAATATTGTCATATTGTCAAATTTTCTAAAAACAATCTAATAAAAGATATAAAATATAGGAAGCCCATATTTCAAGAGGTAGAAATTTCCGCTCATAACGGAAAAGTTGTAGGTTCAATTCCTACTGGGCTTAACTCTTATGATTTGAAACCAATCATGATACAATGATACAACCTCGAACCTCTTTACGTATTGTTGATAATTCCGGGGCAAAAGTCGCTCAGTGCAATTAAAGTTTTAAAAAAAAACAAGACTCAAGTGGCGATCTTATTCTTGT